>OY757947.1:33845421-33942144 GCA_963585895.1 Sepioteuthis lessoniana | reverse complement strand
CACAGACAGGCTGTTTCGTTCTATCAGAACTCTTCAGTGTGGCTAGACACGCAGGACGCTCGAAGCCGGGATCGAAACCCGTCCAACTTTACGTTAGACTAAGCTTCGGACCTGTCGGCCACCAAGCGGATATAAGCACGTTGGTAGCGATTGAAATAGAAAATCAATATTTGATCATTTATGTGACCTCTCAATAGATCGAAAGATAGACTAAGCACGCGACTAACATAGATTCGTACTTAGAGATACTGAATCCATATGTAGCGTTTAAGGCTGGTAAAAGGAAGGAAGTTTGAGAAGTCGGAAATCCGAATTTGTTGAAGGAACAGAACGAACGGGGTCGATAATTATATGTGGAATGGTTGCGACAAATCGATAAATTGATAGAGAGATATGATTGAACGATTCAAAAAAGATGAAAGGAGAAGTAAAAACCGATGAACAATAAGAATGTTGTTTTCGGTCTCTGCTTCGCTCTTTTCTCACTCTGTTACAAACTTTCTGATTGGCCAATCCCAAAATTCCACCATGTAAGAAGTCCGTTGACTGGCAAAATACAGAGCGTCGTTCGTAAGAATTGTGATGTAAGGTTTGTCATTAAAATTGCGAATTTACTTTAATTAAATATGTTTTGGCACATGTGGTTGTCATATTACCATTAAATTAATTACAATTAACTTAATTGCATTTAATTAAATTTAGAAAATTGTTTGAATATGGACAGCAACAAATAAACTCTTTCAATTCTCCTGAAAATCATATACTCTCACATAAACATCAGAGCAGACTTCTCTCACACACGCACGTGTACACACACACACACACACACACACACACACACACACACACACACACACACACACACACACACACACATATATATATATATATATATTTCCAAGCAGCAGTTGTATCAATACTATTCTATAGATGCACCTCATGGAAGCTGACAAAACGCATAGAGAAAAGGCTTGACGGCAACTGCACAAGAATACAACGAGCTATATTGAACAAATCAAGGAACAACACCTCGCGAAACAACAGCTGTACGGCCACTTACCTCCCATCTCTGAAACCATATAAATAAAGACGAACAAGACATGCAGGACACTGCTGAGGAAGAAAGGATGAACTGATTAGTGACGTTCTCCTATGGAGCACTACACTTTGACATGCCAGTGTTGGTCGACCAGCAAGAACTTACTCATAACAGTTATGTGTGGAGACAGGATGCAGTTTAGAGCACCAGCCGGGAGCGATGGATGAAAGGAACGGATGGAGAGAGAGAGAGAGAGAGAGAGAGAGAGAGAGAGAGAAAGAGAGAGAGAGAGAGTCAGGGAAATACGTGACTTGATGATGATGACTATAATATATATATATATATATATGTGTGTGTGTATGTGTGTGCGTGTGTTTTTGTGTGTGTTTTTTTACCATTTGGAATTTAACGGAAAGCTTGGTGGAAAAGCGCGATGGAAACAACACAAGAATCATGCGCACTGTTTGGACCAAATCCTGGAAGTAGTACCCTAAAAACAGTATCTGTATGGCCACTTACCTCCTATTATACAAAACATCTAATTAAGACGAGCAAGAGTTGCTGGGGGTCTAACGGCGAAGTAAGAACGAACTCTAATCAACTACTACACATGGACACACTAGACTGAGTCGATTAGCACGAACATACATTCATCAGCTCTAAGCAGATACTGATAGATAGAGGTAGAGGGCAAGAGAATCAAAAGAATCCGTATTATCAGCTCGCCTTGGTTATGATATATATATATATATATATATGTAGACTTATGAAATATATATACATGTGTGTAGATTTATGATATATATATATAGACTTATGACACACACACGAACATATATATATATATATACATATATATAGATTTATGATATATATGTATATATATATATATGTAGACTTATGACAAATATGTATATATGTAGATTTATGATATATATATATATATAGACTTATGACACATATATATGTATATATATGTGTGTGTGTGTGTAGACTTATGACATATACATATGTAGATTTATGAGATATATATATATATATATATATATATATATGTGTGTGTGTGTGTGTGTAAACTTATGACATATATATATATATATATGTGTGTCAATTTATGATATATATATATATATATACATATATATATATATATATACATATATATATATATACATATATATATATATATATATATATATATATATATATATATATATATTGCAGGTGTTCTAATAAACCTTTAGCTATCAGAAAGTTAAGTAGGATTAAGAGAAAAAGAAATATCTCTGATTGTAACAATTTCCTCCACGGTCTCCCTATCCACTCTTCCCTTCTCAGCTTTTTTTCTTTTGTATCACCTCTTCCCAACAACATACAGCAGAAATATATATATATATATATATATATATATATATAAAGATTTATGCCAATAGATGCGTAAATATTTGTAGAAATATTTACGCGAGCGATAGCACGTATAGAAACGTACTAACATTCGAAAGCACTCGAATTTAGGCACACATATACACAAACAAAATCAACCTTCAAAATAAAAATTAACCATTCTAATCAGTATATTTTTGAAAATAATTCCGTCTGACGAATGTGTAAAGCATGAAACCCTGGTTCACAGAAACTACCTTGTAAATATATATACGCAAAATGTAAACCAACGAAAGTTTTTACATATGCGTTAAATTCCCGAGCTGACGTTGACTCGCTGTCTGACTTATGGGTAAGTCATCGCCCTGACGTAAAATTAGGCGGGTTTCGCCCGTCTAACCACACTGAAAAGTTGTGATACAAAGAAACAGTCTGCCGCCGCCGCTAGAATTCGAAAGAATTGAGCCCTCTGGTAGCCGATAGGGCATTAAAAAAAAGAAAAAAAAAAGTAAACAAAGGCTGCTGCTGCTGTTTCTAAAAATAAAAATACCTTAAAATTCCCTTAGCCAACGTGGTTCGCTTGGTGGATGAGTGGTCTGAAACACAGTCTAACGTAAAGTTGGACGGGTTTCGATCCCGGCTTCGAGCGTCCTGCGTGTCTAGCCACACTGAAGAGTTCTGATAGAACGAAACAGTCTGTCTATGGATGACTATATATATATATATATATATATGGTTTTTACCAGTTTGGTTAAACTTAGAACACGCAGGCTGCACCTTCTGAAGAGGGCTAAGATCCTCTCCAAAACGAAGTGTCCTGGTTATGACAATAAATTACATTCAGTGGTGAGGCTCCTATTCTTATGTTATGAATGTGTTACGACACACTAGCAGTCATTCTTGCCATATGTCACTGGTTATGATATTTGTTTCAGAAGTGTATACACACACACACACACACACAAATATATATATATATATATATATATATATATATATATATATATATATATATATATATATCGGTATATATATTTGTGTGTGAATTCAGAAAACAATTAAATACAAGTTGAAAAAACTGGAAGAAAAGAATTAACAAAGTGATGTCAAAACAAATTAAGTCGTAAAAAAATGTGAAATAATTTTCAGACTGAAATCAATAGAGTTATGTAAGGATAAAAAACAAAACAAAATTGGCAACTGAAATCAGTGAAGTTTGAAATTAAAAAAAAAAGAAATAAAGGAAAGAAGAAAAGAAATACAAAATAGAAAGAGATGTAAGGATAAAAGAAGAGGTAGCACGAGGGAGAGAGTGAAAGGGAGAGTAAAAATGAATGGGGGTGTGTGTGTGTGAGAGAGAGAGAGAGGAATGCAAGAAAAACAGAAAGATGGAACGAATAAAAGAGAGTAGAGAGAGAGAGAGAGAGAGAGTGAGAGAGTGTGAAAGGATAAAAGAAGAGTGAAAGAGAGTAAAAGAGAGAGTGAAAATGAATAGGGTGTGTGTGAGAGAGAGAGGAATGCAAGAAAAACAGAAAGATGGAACGAATAAAAGAGAGAGAGAGAGAGAGAGTGAGAGAGTGAAAGGATAAAAGAAGAGTGAAAGAGAGAGTGAAAATGAATTGGGTGTGTGTGAGAGAGAGAGGAATGCAAGAAAAACAGAAAGATGGAACGAATAAAAGAGAGAGAGAGAGAGAGTGAGAGAGTGAAAGGATAAAAGAAGAGTGAAAGAGAGAGTGAAAATGAATAGGGTGTGTGTGAGAGAGAGAGGAATGCAAGAAAAACAGAAAGATGGAACGAATAAGAGAGAGAGAGAGAGAGAGTGAGAGATTTAAGCATGAAGAAGACAATGTGGAAGAAAGAAAGAAGAACACAAGGAAGTGAGGTAGAAGGAAAGAAAGATGGAAAGAAAGACGGGAGTAAGGATGGAAAAAGAAAGGAACAAGACAAAGAGAAAAGAAAAGAAACAAGGAAGAAGCAATATGCGTTTCTTTATTTTGGATATACATATACATACACATTTATGGAGTTTTTACAAAACTGGTTTTGTAAAAACTCCATAAAACCCAGGGGTCGCAGACTAAATTCCATGGCATTAAATATATAAACTTATTATGTATTTATTTATTTATTATTATTATTATTATTATTATTATTATTATTATTATTGTATAATAGCTCTATCACAGATATTGAGCACTCTCCTCATTATATTGCACTTGGTTCGCCACAAACCCAAAAAGTGATTTAGTGACAACCAACACTGATACAATGCATATATATATATATATATATATATATAGAGAGAGAGATAGAAACAGACAGACAGACAGACAGAGGGAGAGAAATAGAGAGAGACTTTTAGATTATAATAAAATAAAATCTCATTAACCGAGAGAGGCGTTCATACGCATCCGAAAATTACTAATATATATATATATATATATACAGAGAGAGAGAGAGAGAGAGAGAGAGAGAGAGAGAGAGAGAGAGAGAGAGAGAGTTTACAAAATTTTCTTTCTTTCTTTCTTTCTTTCTTTCTTTTAATGAAAAACTCACGATTACGTGTACTAAGTGTATGTTTGCCTGTTCTTTGTGACCCAAGAAAATATCGAAACAAGTCAAATATCTTTAATCTGTGAAATGGGTATCTTCAATCGCCTCAGTATAAGAGAAGAATGAGATTAAATGTATGTGAAGATATATACATTGAAATAAGTAAAATATTTCTTTTACCTGTGAAATGGGTTTTTTGAAATCGCCTTAAAACACCAAGAAGAAATATCACTTACCTGAAAAAAGATACAAAAATTCGTTAGAAAAATGTTGAATTAATCGAAATCAATATTTAAAAAGACTGATGGATTGATTCTAATGCCATGACAACCCGTCTAGGGTTATTTGATACCCGGAGGTTTAGGAATCGCATTCATTGTACGTTCATACTATTTTTTTACGCACGGTCCTATCGAATAGGAATAATTTTTAAACAGTTCTGTTTGACCCCTAGATGGGACCCAAATAGTTACCAACACTGAGGGTCAAAGAAAATCTACTGAGTGGCAAAGAGAAAAGCTACTCCACACAAACCCCAGAACTGGATTTTCACGATCAGATGCGGTTTAGTGTTTTAACTAGGACACTGGATTTTTGAGGTGACGTCAGAGGATACAATCAACATATTCTAGGCCTCGCTGACAGGGTGCTATTTAATTTTGAATGAAGCTTTTTAATAATAATAATGATATGGTTTCAAGTAATTGTTCCTATTTTATTTATTCTTTGTAGGGTTTAAAGCAATCATATCCAATACAAAATATATTCAGTTGTATGATTTCGAGTATTTCAATATAATGCTAATAATTTTAACATTTTAAATTTGAATTATGGATAGGTTCGTAACAGGTAAAATTGACATGGGAATAATAGGAACGTTCCGGTTCTCCACATTTCTTGGATGTCAGAACCAGAGGTAATGATAAGTATTGGTATATTTAATAGACTTGAAAGATATGATGACCACCCAAAACTTTGAAAAGAGTGACCTCTAAAACTTTGAAAAGTATAATGAACTCTGAAAACTTATATCATAAACTTTCAATACGTTGAAAGGTAATATGATCTTCCAAGATCTTGAAAGGTATTATGACCTCTCAAAATATTGAAAGGTATTATGACCTCCCAAGACTTGAAAGGTATTATGACTTCTCAAAAGGTTGAAAGGTAATATGATCTTCCAAGATCTTGAAAGGTATGATGACCTCTCAAAATATTGAAAGGTATGACCTCCCAAGACTTGAAAGGTATTATGACCTCTCAAAACTTTGAAATTTATTATGACCTCCCAAGCTTTTGAAGAGTATTAGTTTCTTCCAAGCAGCGGTCGTGTCGATACTGCTGTATGGAAGCACCACTTGAACGCTAACAAAACGGCTGGAGAAGAAGCTAAAAGGCAACTACACAAGAATGTTGCGAGCAATATTAAACAAGTCCTGGCGGCAACACCCAACAAAGCACCAACTATACGGCCACCTGCATCCCATCACGAAAACTATCCAAGTTAGACGAACCAGGCACGCAGGACACAGCTGGAGGAGCAGGGACGAGCTCATAAGTGATGTACTCCTTTGGACCCCCACATATGGCCGAGCTAAAACAGGACGACCAGCTTGAACATACATACAGCAGCTGTGTGAGGATACGGGATGTAGCCCTGAAGACCTGCCGGAGGCGATGAACGATAGGGAAAAGTGGCTAGAGAGGGTCAGGGATATCCGTGCTAGCGGCACGACATGATGATGATGATGGTGATGATCTCTCAAAACTTTGAAAGGTATTATGACCCCAATATTTTGAAAGGTATTTTGAGCCATTCAAAATTTTGAAAGGTATTATAACCTCCCAAGACTTGTAACGCAAGTGCTCAAGGAGGAATAAAACTCTGAAAACAAATTGACTTTTACTGAAGAGGAAAATGATTTTACCCAACAGGATCAAAGAAAGATTTGTAAAGATGTAGGTGAATCTCTCAAAAGATAAAGTTCTCTTTAGGAACAGTTCATTAGGTCTGATGTCCAGTAATGTGTTTTCATCTTGCATTAAAATATAAACATCTTGCTTGTAATATCGATTAACTGCAGGAACAGACTTTAAATTCATCTTATTTTTGTATCAGTTTAGTAGCCTTAAAATCAAACAAGCGGGTTCAGTTTCCTGTCATACACCTGACACTAAACACGGTAATTAGGGGTCATTTGGAATTCGTTCTGTAAAAATACATCCTTTGAACTAGAGACATCAATGCTTTTTTTTAATTGTTATTATATCAGATCGAGGACATGCAATCTTTTTAAAAAGTTTCTTGTCTCAGTAATAAATCATTATCGTATTAGCGGGTTGTATATATTTTGAGACAGTGTTGAGTGATTTTGTCTCCAACTACGTAGTGACGCAAAATATTTTTCCTCTCTTGTCCAAGGCATTGTGATCGAGTATTAATACTTTTTATAGTATTTATAGTATTATACTATTTTCAAATCTGAAACAAAAAAGAACACAATATTATTATTAGTAGATTTATTAGCAGTCACATGGGTCTCATGTATATTGATAATATAAATTTGCTTAACCTAAACTTTCCCTAATATGAATATTCTACAACATAGATCACAGACTGATTACACATGAATGTTCATAAAAGGAATATTTTTGTACAAGTAAATCAAGTGTTTGCAGCACAGGATGATGAGTTATATCTTTTCAAAATTTGGGAGTGTCTACTTAAAAGCTGACCTCTCCCAGCCAATGTATTCATTTCTGTATAGAAATAAATAACAAATAAAAACTATTTCTTATACACACCAATAAACCTATGTATACTTCCTCATATTAAATAATATCAATTCCTAAAGTATACTAAGTAAGATATGAATATTTATATTTATACTATAAAAAAAAAACCGTTTTTGACAAATGCATATTGTGCTACTTTTGAAGAACTATAAAATATCTGGGATGTTTTTTGTAAGAAGCAGTTGAAAAACTCATAGTGAATTTGATCCTCACCTCATTTCTTTGTGCCAGACTTAACATAGTTTTGCCGTTTTTTTTTTCTTTTCTTTTAAATAAAATAACTTTATTATTTTACTGAATAGACTAAAGATTGATTTGTATGATGTTAAATCTATTAAACAATCCCATGCTACTTAGTTAAAATTTCCAATCAGGACAGATTTTTTTTTTTTTTTCCACCCCAGAAGAATGGGAGGGTGAATCAATGATGGATGAGAGAAAATTTTGTTGGCATTGCATGGAATTTAAGTCATCAAATAAACTCCCATACATAAATAGTGTTTCATAATTGTAACTCATTAGGAAACTATTTTGCTTTCTTTCAGTTTCATTTACAGATAGTTCTAGATTTATGATATAATTTCTTCCCCCCATCCAACCCCCCCCCATGTATATATATATATAAAACAGAGATTATATGTATGGCCAGAAAATGATTTTTATTTAACGAATGGATATACAACGACACCATATCATTTTCCGTCGCCTCTTTTCTTCATATCTCAGTTAAGGTTTTTTAAAAATAAAACATCACGTATCTTAGGTGTTTTAAGACCCTTATTTATGGCTCTGCGTATTCTAACATTTCCAACTATTAGAATTGACATTAAAACAGGGAGAGGTTTCCGATCGTGACTGAAGCAACGAAACTTCTTATAACAATCTAGAAAGATTACTGACAAATGGCTTTGGACCCACCCCACAAAAAAACAACAAAAAATAAACATCGAAAAAGATCCCCCCCCAAAAAACCTCCCCAAAAACCAAAACCAAAGAGAAAATAGATATGTGGAAAATTTATTTGTATTAGATTGGAATATTTGAAACCATATATCTATAAATTATTTGTATTAAGAATAGTTACTTGAAGCTCTAATTGTTTACTAAGGATTATTATTATTATTAGTTACTTGAAAGCATATAACTGTAAATTATTTGTATTAAGAATAGTTACTTGAAGCTCTAATTGTTTACTAAGGATTATTATTATTATTAGTTACTTGAAAGCATATAACTGTAAATTATTTGTATTAAGAATAGTTACTTGAAGCTCTAATTGTTTACTAAGGATTATTATTATTATTAGTTACTTGAAAGCATATAACTGTAAATTATTTGTATTAAGAATAGTTACTTGAAGCTCTAATTGTTTACTAAGGATTATTATTATTATTAGTTACTTGAAAGCATATAACTGTAAATTATTTGTATTAAGAATAGTTACTTGAAGCTCTAATTGTTTACTAAGGATTATTATTATTATTAGTTACTTGAAAGCATATAACTGTAAATTATTTGTATTAAGAATAGTTACTTGAAGCTCTAATTGTTTACTAAGGATTATTATTATTATTAGTTACTTGAAAGCATATAACTGTAAATTATTTGTATTAAGAATAGTTACTTGAAGCTCTAATTGTTTACTAAGGATTATTATTATTATTAGTTACTTGAAAGCATATAACTGTAAATTATTTGTATTAAGAATAGTTACTTGAAGCTCTAATTGTTTACTAAGGATTATTATTATTATTAGTTACTTGAAAGCATATAACTGTAAATTATTTGTATTAAGAATAGTTACTTGAAGCTCTAATTGTTTACTAAGGATTATTATTATTATTAGTTACTTGAAAGCATATAACTGTAAATTATTTGAGTTAAGAATAGTTACTTGAAGCTCTAATTGTTTACTAAGGATTATTATTATTATTAGTTACTTGAAAGCATATAACTGTAAATTATTTGTATTAAGAATAGTTACTTGAAGCTCTAATTGTTTACTAAGGATTATTATTATTATTAGTTACCTGAAATCATAGAACAGTAAATTATTTGTATTAAGAATAGTTACTTGAAGCTAGAATTGTTTACTAAGGATTATTATTATTGGTTACTTGAAATCATAGAACTGTAAATTATTTGTATTAAGAATAGTTACTTGAAGCTCTAATTGTTTACTAAGGATTATTATTATTATTAGTTACTTGAAAGCATAGAACTGTAAATTATTTGTATTAAGAATAGTTACTTGAAGCTCTAATTGTTTACTAAGGATTATTATTATTATTAGTTACTTGAAAGCATATAACTGTAAATTATTTGTATTAAGAATAGTTACCTGAAGCTCTAATTGTTTACTAAAGATTATTATTATTAGTTACTTGAAAGCATATAACTGTAAATTATTTGTATTAAGAATAGTTACCTGAAGCTCTAAATGTTTACTAAGGATTATTATTAGTACAAGGAAAGTACTTTGGAAGTCGCTAAGGAGCAATTACCCTAGGAAGGCTAATTTATTTGAAAAAGATTTTTTGACTTGATGGTAATTCCAGGACACACCTAATAAAGTGCTGTCAATTGGAGCAACGCTTCAATCCCATTTGGTATTTTGGGATTCGAAAAATTTCTATCGAGGCTTTTTTTTTTTAGTAGAAATGAAATTACGCAATAGGCCGGCGAAAGCGTGGGTGAGTCGGGTGGAGATGGGTGAGTCGGGTGGAGATGGGGGAGTCGGGTGGAGACGGGTGAGTGGTGTGGGGATGGTGGTGAAGGAGAACTGCACGTGCGAGCCAGCAAACAAAGATGAAAAGAAGCCGTTGCATAGCTACGAAGATCAATAATTGATTGCTGTTTTGATTGCTAGATGGATCGAAATATTTTTACACCCCCCCACTACCACCAGCAGCATCACCACCACCATCATCAATAACGTCACCAACCGCATTTTTATCCTCACCCTCCTCATTAAATTGCTGGCTTGTTGATGAAGCTAAGAATAAGCTGTCGGTATCCCCAAACGGGGTGTTCTTGGTATGACACTAAATTGCACCCACAGGGTGCTGAAGTAAGATATGGAATAATCTTTAAAAGTTTTTAGTGTGATTAGTTCAATTAAAAAAATAAAAAAACGGGATAAATCTAAATTTTCATGATTAACTCTATTTTTCAAGTACTTTCTTTCATTAAAATTCAGCCCAATATGAGTGAGCAAGAAAAGAAATGACAAAGAATCTATGACTTGCTTTGACACGAAACCAAGCCAAAAATATTCTGAAATTATTTGAGTTTATTTATGGCCTCCCTTAAAGCCCAGACCTTAACCCCCTTGATACTATTTACCAACCCCTCCACTCGGGCAGGATATGACACAAGGTCAATTTTTAAGCGGAGTTTAACAGGTTTGAATTCAGAGTTTTCCTTCTCCTAAACTAGTTGCCTAACCAAGGCTGAAGAACCTAGTCTGTCCTACTATTTACCCATAGCTGGAGGGAGAATAATTGGATTCATACCTTCCCCAAGGGTATTAGTGCTATGTGAAATGCAATCAGCTTTAACCCCCTTGATGACGCTTTATGGGGCGTTTTAGAAAACAAAACAAATACAACTTCCCTTCCAAATATTGGTTCGTTTAAGACCGCTCGAAAATACCCTAATGTATTTTTAAGATTATCGGTCGGGCCACGGCCCATTTTCTTGAGGGTAACGTGTTCGCCAATGAATTGAGAAACTGGGGTTCAATCCCAGGTAAAGTCATACCAAAGACTCAAAAATGGTAGTTGATGCCACCTTGCTTAACACTCAGTATTATACGGATCAAGGGTAAAGAGGAACAATCCATGGAAAAGAGTAGCGCCCTCCCCTACACCTAGGTGTAGTAGCTATTGAAAAGAGAGCCTTCGGGTCACCCTCGACTATGGTCACTAACTTGTACTATATATATAATGGTTTAATGGCATATGTTTTAGGAAATGAACCTGGCGTCTTTGATTGGTTTGGTTTCTTTATTTATGGCATGTCAACCTTTGTAGGTTATCTAATGCCAAAGCCATTCTCCTAGAAGAACAGTAGTGGTACTGTTTAACCCATAGCTGGGAGGATGAGGGGGTTCATACATTTCCCAAGGGTATTTGCCCGAAAGTGAACGTAATAGCGCGACTGGAGTACGAACTTGCTTACTACGATTCTGCTGTCCATCGCTTTAACCATTACACCACGAGGACACCCACTGGCGTCTTTGAGTTTAATAGTATGTCAATACATCTTGAGTTATTTCATGATTATACATTTTTTTCTTTTTTTACACTGCCCTTTCAAATAAGAAAAAACTTTTTAACAGACCTATTTGAACGGTTTGTTTTTGGCTATTTTGTTTAATGGCACATCAAACCATTTAATGTTAAATTCATGTGCAGTATTTCTGGGTGCATTATATACATTCGGAAAGGAAATTCTTTTAATCAACGATAATATTGGCTGTATTATTCACAGTAAAACGCACCTGGCCGAAGAGAATCGACCAGGATGTCCTTGTTTCAGATTAAGAAAAGAGAAAGTATCAATCTTCAAACATCTCAAGGAAGTGTTAAGATTCTCGCTCTGGATCTCGGATGAGCTTAGACCAGTTTTTCACTTCCATTACTTTAATGTCAACTGAAGAGTCAAGCTAGTAAACGTAGCATTGTGGCTAACGAGTTGAACTGTGACATAGTGGTAAGCAAGTTCGAACTCCAGGTGCGCTATTATGTTCACTTTCAGATTAACCCCTCGGGAAATGTATGAACCCCTTTATCCGCTCAGCTAAAGGTGAAATTGTAATATTACCATATTTACCCCCCACCCGCCGCTCGGGCAGGATATGACACTAGGTCAATTTTTTTAGCGGAGTTTAACTGGTTTGAATTCAGAGTTTTCCTTCTCCTAGACTAGTTGCCTGACCAAGGCTGAAGAACCTAGTCTGTCCTACTATTTACCCATAGTTGGAAGGAGAATAATTGAATTCATACCTTTCCCAAGGGTATTAGTGCTATGTGAAATGCATTCAGTCTCGCCCAGGATCTGAACTCGTGTCGCTGTGTCCATTTCCGACGGCGATAACCATTACACCACGGGCACCTCCTATCTCTCTATCTATCTTTCCACCCACCTAACTTTCTTTCTATCTATATTACACCTCTCTACCTAGCTATCTATCTCAGTCTGTTCAAATGTATATATATATATATATATAGTACAATTTGATGGAGACTCAAACTCGGTTAAGTTGTCATAATAAATTTATTTCGGAGGGGAATATTATTGCTATACTCTCCGTCACGTCAGATGACTATTTACATGCTTCTCTCTCGTTGCAGAGTAGCGAGTGTGGAGTTACAGTTCGTATTCAGAAGATGAAATAAAGGAATTAAGAATAGAAATTAGAAAATAAAAATAAAAAATAACTATAAAAATAAGATTAAAAGGGGAAATTAAATTACAAATTATTTCATTCATAGGCGTGGGCAGAGGGGGTCAAAATGTTTGGTGTTAGAACGATTAAGAAACGGGAGTGGATTTAATCTACCGGTCAATCCCTTCCAATTTTGCGTTCTTGTAGGGTTTCTTCTCCTGAGCAGGTGGGATTTTCTAAACAGACTAAGATCGTATAACTAATGGCTATCTCATACATGATTTACATTTATTCCTAATATGTCTGTTAATTAACTCAGCTGTTGTCATCCTTGATATTCTTCTTGTTTCAATTAGGACCGAGAAAGTGAAACAAGATAAGGTGAAGACATTTTATATAGCTGTCAAGTGTTTTCTAATTGACCCTAAAATGGTCAAGAGGAATTAACTACTCCAGAATCACAGGCCCTAATTTTGGGATTAATATTCTACGTTCATCTGGCCCTCGTCTATCTTTATCTTTCCTTGTCTCGGTGATATCCGTTATCGAGCTGATCTCTAACCATTACACCACGAGCACCTCCAAAAATTTAATATTACGGACGGGCGCTGTTGTTGAGTTGTGGCGACCTCAAGGTTGGAGAACGCACGAGCACATCGGTTGTCATCAATCACTGGGTATACGGGTCTGACGATCAAAAATGTCACGAACCTCGCGCGTACAGGCAGAATGACCTGTAGAGCTCAAGTGTGATTTTAACATAATCAGGCGTGAACTTTCACGTGCTACACTATTGTTTTCACTGGTGTTCATCGAGCCTTCTGGAACCATCGAGTTGATCCATCAAAAATCGCCATATAAGAAATCAAGTAGCGACATTTTGGAGATTTCAAGGCAGGTTTCTAAACAGGTTCAAAAGAGGTCCATGACACCCCGACCCATGCCCTACCCAGCCTGTCAACAATACGACTGATATGAAAGTATCAACAAGCCAGCTATAACGACGCCGCTGTCACCGCCAAGAAGATGAAGGAGGAAGAACCCTATCGAAAAACTTTTTTAACTACAGCCCGCTGTAGTCCCCATGAATAAAAAAGACTGCTATTTTCTTCCTTGAAATTCGAGTTTTGAGTGTTTCTTTTCTGCGAACTCCTTTCTTTCAGACACAACGTATTTTGGTCCTATGCTACAAAATAGTACCGCTACTGTTTTTCTATAAGGATGGTTTTGGAATTAAATAACCCACGTGGATTGATATTGGATTAAACAAAGAAACCAGACCCAACCAAATTGTTTTTTTGGACTAGTAAATAGTTTTTATAATTCTATTTTCATAGAAGTTTTTAACCATAATAAACATTATCTAGTATTTTTTTACCTTTAATTTTAGTTGCCCTTTTACGTAAAATTAGGATAGTTGGTTAATTTTACGGCATGCCAATCCTTGTTGGGCTATTTAATGTCAGAGTACTTTTTTTTCAAGCAATTATATATTTTCACATAACAAATAATTCCTTGTCAATAAATACACTTGCAAACAACTTCTTTTATATCGTATTATAATGGAGCTTATAAATCCGTTTGTAACCGAATCAACCTCACTACCGACGTCATATTTCCCTTTGTTATTTACTTCACATTCTTCAAGATTCTATTTTCATTTAAATCCCAAGAGTAGAGTGCTCGCCAATAGTCCGGGAGGCCGGGGTTCAATCCAAGTTCGAGTAATACCAAAGACTCAAAAAACGGTACTTGATGCTGCCTTGCTAAGCAACTCAGCACTATAAAGTACGTATCAAGAGTAAAGTGGAACAATCCAGAGAATGGAGTAGGACCCCCCGGTTCACCACGGTGTAGTAGCTATTGAAAAGGGAGCGTTTCGGTCGCCCTCGACTACGATCGCCAGCTTTACTTTTACTTTATAAATACTGTTGGACATAACTACATACTCATACAAAAGAAACACACACACACACACACACACACACACACATATATATATATATATATATATATATATATAACCTAATAGCATTTTGCAGTGTTAACGGGAAAGCTCATTTGAATATTGGTGTTGAAAATTTGATTTAATCGATATTTCCTTTGTTTTATTGATTTTTAATTGCTTCGTTTTATTTTGATAAATAACAGCCCTGTCGATAAAACTTAAAAGAAATCCATTAACAAAAAGAAATATTCTTTACTGTCTAATTTAGCCAAATAGTTAAGTCAGCAATGAAAGCCGGAAGTGATGGAAAAAGCTAGCTTCTAAGCTATTCTGTTTTCTATTATGTTTAACGCAATACTCAATAATTGATAATCTATATCATCATCATCTTGTCGTGCCGCTAGCACGGATATCCCTGACCCTCTCTCGCCACTTTTCCTAATTGTTCATCGCCTCTGCCAGGTCTTCTGGGCTACATCCCGTATCCTCACATAACTGCTGTATGTGTGTTCGAGCTGGTCGTCCTGCTTTTGCTCGGCCATATGTGGGGGTCCATGGGAGTATATTACTTATGAGCTCGTCCCTGCTCCTCCAGCAGTGTCCTGCGTGCCTGGTTCGTCTAACTTGGATAGTTTTCGTGATGTATACAAATCCCATGAGCGATAGGAGCCTTCTGTCATGTGTGAAAGAGACACAATGATCAACGAGCGAGATCGCCATGCTCTCTACCGATCCAAGTTATTACAACAGGACGATTGCCAGCACCCTCAAAATGCAAATCCGGACGGTTCAACGCTTGAGGGCATATCTCATCGCATCGGACGACCCTTTGGAGGTGGTACAGCGGAAAGCCACATCATGCCACTTCACATCTTCGAAGTCGGCCTGAAGTCAACACCAAAGTGTACCTGGATGTGCTGAAGAGTGTGGTGATCCTCTGGTGCAATCGGGTGGCCGGTGGCAGACCATGGGTGTGGCAGCAGGACTCGGTGCCGGCCCACAAGTCCAAAGAGACCCAGGCTTGGCTTCAGAAGGAGTGCTACGATTTTGTACTCTTCTCTCATGGGCCCCTCCTCCCCGACTGGAACCCGCTGGACTACTTCGTTTGGTCATACGTCGAGAACATCACCAATATGACCTCCCACAACACCAAAGCCAGCCTGATCGCCGCCATCCGCCGAGTATTGGCCGAGGTCCAGCCGGCGCTTATGGAAAAGGCAAGCTCCTAGTTCCGGATCCGTATCGAGGCAGTGATTGAGGCTTAAGGTGGCTACATTGAATAGATGTCAGTTCTACTACATAATCAAGTTACCTGAATTGATTTTTTCAATAAAAGTTTTGAAATAAAGCTGTAGTGTTGTTTTCTTTTGGACAACAATTTTATCGTTCCACCCAGTATTTCCTCATCTGGGATGCTGGTTTAGTTGATTTCATAGAGCATTCTGACCAGAGAAATGATTAGTCAATCTTGCGTTCAACGTAGTTGTTTCTTTTTGTTTTTTTCAATAGCTACTCCATTCCCTGGGTTGGTCCACTTTACCCTTGATCCATACCTTATAATGCTGAGTGTTAAGCAAGACGGTATCAAGTACCATTTTTTGAGTTTTTAGTATGACCCTACCAGGGGTTAAAAATCGGTCTCTCAGGCCATTGGCGAACGCTGTACGCACTAACTCATGGGCCGTAGCCTGAAAGATAATCTTAAGAATACAATCGGGTCTTCTACGGGTTTCCCAGGCCATTGGCTAACACCAACCTTTATGCTAACGGGCTGGTTAGAGTGATTTTTTTTAAACAGAATAATTTGTTGACTTTTTAAAAATTTTGTTATTTAAGAAAAATCACATTTTTGGGGGGTTTAAAAATAAACTAACATTTTAAGAATTGTTCATATTTTTCTTTTACATATTTCTCCATTACTTCTTTCTTTCTTTCTTTCTTTCTTTCTTTCAACTGAAGCAGGTATTAAGTGTCTGAAGTTGAGAGATATTGCATTCCTTTCTTTTTACCTTTCTTTTTATTTCCTTTCTTTCGTCCATTCGTTCGCTAACCAGTTCCTTCTTTCTATCATTCGTTCCTTATTTCCACATTTTTTTCTTTCCCCGTGTTCTTCCTTCTATCCTTTTCGTTTTCTTTGATTGAAGCAAACGATAAGCGTCTGATGTATAACGTAATCGTTAGAGCGAAAAGAAATGCAACCAGCCTGGATTAAAATTCGATCTCGGCTCTCCGGATCTGTTTTCTCCGATGACAACCACTTCTTGCCGTCTTATTTCCGTATTGTTGAATTATTTATTTAATTATTTATTTAATTCATGGCAGAAAACATTTTGTTTCAATGTTGAACGTTCTGGCTTCATTAAACATCCCAAACAAATTAAATGCAATTATTTCAACTAGTTGGAATAATCTAATAAAAATTGTTTGAGGTATGTTTCAAGAAGCCAAGTATGTTGTTCCGCTATTAAACAAATATATATATATATATATATATATATATATATATATATATATATATATATATATATATATATATATATATTCATCTGTGATTTTAAAATTTACTATAAACAAAAAAGAAAAGAAATTGGTGAGTATTCTTAGTAATTCTAGATTATTTGCCAGGGTTTGTTAAGGTAAATTGTATTACGGTAAGAGAGAGAGAGAGAGAGGGAGAGAGAGAGAGAGAGAGAGAGAGAGAGAGAGAGAGAGAGAGAGAGAGATCTTGGCAGAAAACTGGTTCTTCATTGTTCCACAAAAGTAAAGATCTATCTATCTATCTATCTATCTATCTATCTATGTCAGTCTCTTTATTATCTATCTATCTATCTATCTATCTATCTATCTATCAGAATGTAGACCAATTCTAATAAAAGACATTTCCTATATAAGTGTCCAACTGGTTCTTCATTGTTCCACAAAAGTAAAGATCTATCTATCTATCTATCTATCTATCTATCTATCTATCTATGTCAGTCTCTTTATTATCTATCTATCTATCTATCTATCTATCTATCTATCTATCAGAATGTAGACCAATTCTAATAAAAGACATTTCCAATATAAGTGTCCAACTGGTTCTTCATTGTTCCACAAAAGTAAAGATCTATCTATCTATCTATCTATCTATCTATCTATGTCAGTCTCTTTATTATCTATCTATCTATCTATCTATCTATCTATCAGAATGTAGACCAATTCTAATAAAAGACATTTCCTATATAAGTGTCCAATGCAGAATACAATGAGGCGAATCCCATAGACGTTGCGATAGAGAATTGGAAGTCTGACTACAAATACGATCGAGGAATTCTTCGTTTTCCAGAAGCAGAACTCTTTTAAAAAATCATCTCACCTTCCTTACTCAGACCCTTTTTAGAATTGGTTTTTTGATATATTTATTTTACTAATCACACTTTTCGTATCTCGTCATCTTAATCCGTCAAGTTGAGAAAAAAACAACAACAACAAAAAACAACAAACAATAAAACAGACCTGACAAGAATGTTCTAAATATTTTCCCCTCGAATCGTTTGTCGCCTTTATATTTACCATTGTAATATATATATATATATATATATATATATATATATATATATATATATATATATATATGTGTGTGTGTGTGTGTGTGCGTGTGTGTATGTGTGTTAATAAGTTTTTGGCCTAGCCAGCGATAAATATGTATGTATATATCTACCTTCTATGTACTTATCTATATATCTATCTGTATATGTCTATATCTATGTTTTCATTCAAATTTTACGACTTATTTATTTTCCGTAAGAGTGTAAACTTTTTCGCTATCATACGCAGGTGGTCGTGACTAGTCGAGAGGATAAATATATATATATATATATATATATATATATATATATATATATATATATATATATAAAAGAAATGAATGAAGGTAAGAATAAAGAAAGAAAACAAAGAAGAAAAGGGATGAGTGAGAGAAGAAGAAGAAGAAGAAGAAGAAGAAGAAGAAGAAGAAGAAGAAGAAGAAGAAAGAGAAAAAAGAAAGAGAAGAAAGAAAGAAAGAAAGAAAGAAAGAGTAAAAAGAAAGAGAAGAAAGAAAGAGAAAAAAGAAAGAAAGAAAGAAAGAAAAAGAAAGAAATAGAGAAAAAGAAAGAAAGAAAGAAAGAGAGAAAGAAAGAAAGAAAGAAAGAAAGAGAGAGGGGACAATTTAAAAAATAGAAAAAAGAGAAAAGTAGATTGTGAATGAAAGGAAAGAAGCAAAAGGAAAAAAATGCAGGTTTGACAATTCCACTTGCCCGGAGACTTATTGCTGATTCAAATCTCTCTCTCTCTCTCTCTCTCTCTCTCTCTCTCTCTCTACATATATATATATGTGTGTGTGTGTTTGAAATTTCACGGCTTATTTATTTCAGGTATAAGTGTAGATTTTTTCATCATTGTACGCAGATGGTTGTTGCCGCGGAACTGGTAACATTTATTGCTAACGAGATGAATAAATGGAAGAACGATTGGTTGACATTAAAAGCTCCCAAGGAATAGACTATTATATATATGTGGAAATAAAAGGAAATAAAATCTACGTATACGTCTGTAATCGTATCACTGTATATAAATCATGGCCCATTTGAGAAAACTGTTTCACTCTCTACGTCTCTGAGCCCCCGAATCCGGTGTTCACGTTGAATAGCGAAATTTCAACGGATATTATTTATTATCCCGCGCTAAAAAAAAAATATAAACAAAATAGTTCCACTATATCAGTTATTTCATATCTATCTATCTATCTATCTATCTCAACCTGTTCATCTATCTATCACAATCTCTTCATATCTATCTATCTATCTATCTATCTATCTATCTATCTCAGACTGTTACTATGTATAAATCTATGCCAATCTCATCATATTCATCAATTTGTTTATATCATCAATTTCATATCTATCTATCTATCTATCTATCTTAGTATGTTCCCATCTATAAAAGAAAACACTCTCCCTTTAAAAAAAAAGAAAAAAAAAAGAAAAGGGAAAGAAAACACGAAACACAAATAAAAACAAATACAAAAAAAAAATACGATTGGGAACCAGTTTGAAGTTGGACGATTTTCATAAATTTAGATTACCCAGCCATGACACGGTACAAATCTTCATCTTAACAGCCTTTTTCTCTTTCCAATACTTTTGCACGGTCTGAATGGCGTGAAGAGTAATGGACCCTACTCTGCCATTCTATTTCCTGCTGAGTTGATCGGGGCAATGAATTAAGATTTTACTTTTTGCTAAACCGGATGACCACTCACCATTAAAGAACCCAGTTTGCCCTGGGAGAAGTTTGTTTGTTTGTTTGGGTCTTATGGCATATCAACCTTTGTAGGTTATTTATGCCAAATCCATTTTAATACAAATAAACAGTTCTATTTCAAACAATTGTCAAAACAATACTATTTCAAACTATTCAGTTTAGTCAAATAGTTCTAATTCAAACAATTTAGTTTAGTATAAATATATTTTTTTTGTTTACAGTCAGTTAAATGTCAAAAAAGCTCAATTTCAAACAATTCGGTTTAGCTTAGTACGATTTCAATGTCCAAAACAGTTCTATTTCAAGCAATTCAGTTGATCATAAGTACACAGTTTAGTTCTATAAGACCCTATCAGGTGCTACCACTCTGGACCAGAATGAACCGGGGAGCGTTGGTAATAAAGAATTGCTCCGCATTTCCCAAAGCTCCAGCAGTACTGGAACCTCTCCATCAGATTGTTTAGTGTCATATCCAGGTCACTGGTTGGGTGGGGGTCTTACCCCTCCGCAGAAATGCAGTCGGTGTATTCTACAGCCACAGCCGACTATACAACGTGGTAGAAGAGGGTGAATTCGTGCCTTTCAAAACGTCATTAGTGCTAGGCGAAATACTTCGTCCGAAATTCGAATACGGCTCCACGATTCAGTTATCCAAGGCGATGACTCTTCCACACACACACACACACACACACACACACATATATATATATATGTACACATATATATACGTATACACACACATACACACTTATCTGTCCCTGTTGGCTGGGGCTATAGAATACACCGACTGCATCTCTGTGGAGGGGTAAGAACACTTCAACCAGTGTCTTGCCCAGTCAGCTGGGGCTGTAGAATACACTGACTG
Organism: Sepioteuthis lessoniana; assembly: GCA_963585895.1. NCBI lineage: Eukaryota > Metazoa > Mollusca > Cephalopoda > Myopsida > Loliginidae > Sepioteuthis > Sepioteuthis lessoniana. Next base: position 33,920,885 of record OY757947.1, on the reverse strand, counting down.
CACCTCTGCAAAGGGATAAGACTCCCCCCCCGTAACGAGTGTCCTGGATATGGACACTAAACAATCTGATGGTGAGGTTCCAGCAGTGCTGTAGCTTTGGGAATGCGGAGTACCCCTTTATTGCCATCGCTCCCAGGTCCACTCTGGCCCGGAGTGGTAGCACCTGACAGGGGCCCTATCTATGGTTTAAATAGAACTAACAGCATACTTATGCTAAAATGAATTGAGTAAACTGAATAGCTTGAAATAGAAACGTTTTTGACAATTAAACCGTACTTACACTTAAACTGCGTGCTTATGCTTAACTGAATTATTTGAAATAAAACTGTTTTTCGACATTAAAACTGTATTTACACTTAACTGAATTATTACATATAACTGCTTGAATAGTTTGAAATGGAAATGTTTTTGACAATTAAACTGTGTACTTATGCTAAACTAAACTGTTTTCAATATTACAGATTATTTACATAAAAATGGATTTGGTGTTAAATGACCTACAAAGGTTGATATGCCATAAAACCAAACCAAACCGAACCAAACCAAACCAATCAACCAGTGTCCTAGGTATGACACTTAAAAGTCTGATGGTGAGGCTTCATTAATGCTGGAGTTCAGGGGAATGCGGAATGACCATTTATTGCCATCGCTCTTAGGTCCACCGAGCCCGGGGTGGTAACACCTGATAGAGTCCTATCTATGGGTCAAATAGAACTGTTTGACATTTAAACTATGTATTTACACTAAAATGAGTTGTTTGATATAGAACTGTTTTTACAAGTAACTGTGTGTAAACCGTGTACATATGCTAACTTAGATTGTTAGAAATAGAACTGTTTGATCATTTGCCTATGTAAAAAAAATGAGAGAAGTTTAAATAAATCGTTAGTGATGATTTTCATTACTTGGTAACATTTAACTTTGCTGACATGCTAAACTGAATTGTTTGAAGAAGAACTGTTTAGACATTCAAGTATGTGTAAACAAAAATCTGTATTCAAATAAATGACGGTGTAAACAAGAAACTGTGCACTTATGTTAAACTGAATTGTTTAAAATAGAACTGTTTTTGTATGCTAAACTGAATTGTTTGAAATAGAACTTCTTTTACTTTTAAAAGTGTATTCCTATAAGATAGAAATAAGTGAAACAATTTAACAGGGGGGGGAATGCGCTCAGTCTCGCATAAAAAGATTCATAATATATTTAATGCATATGTATAAAGAGGATTTGGCATTAAATAACCTACAATGGTTGATATGCCATAAAACCCAACCCAACCAAATCATATATATTTAATATATATGTATAAAGAGGATTTGGCATTAAATAACCTAAAATGGTTGATATGCCATAAGACCCAACCAAACCAAATCATATATATTTAATATATATGTATTTATAGGATTTGGCATTAAATAACCTACAATAGTTGATATGCCATAAAACCCAACCTAACCAAATCATACATATTTAATATATATGTATAAAAGTATTTGGCATTAAATAACCTGCAATGGTTGATATTCCATAAAACCCAACCAAACCAAATTATATATATTTAATATAAATGTATAAAAAGGATTTGGCATTAAATAACCTACAATGGTTGATATGCCATAAAACCCAACCAAACCAAATCATATAATATAATTTAATATATATGTATATAGAGGATTTGGCATTAAATAACCTAAAATCGTTGATATGCCATTAGACCCAACCAAACCAAATCATATATATTTAATATATATGTATTTATAGGATTTGGCATTAAATAACCTACAATAGTTGATATGCCATAAAACCCAACCTAACCAAATCATACATATTTAATATATATGTATAAAAGGATTTGGCATTAAATAACCTACAATGGTTGATATGCCATAAAACCAATTCAAACCAAATCATATATATTTAATATATGTATAAATCCTCTTTATGCCATAAAAAATCCTCTTTATGCCATAAAACCCTTTATGCCATAAAACCCATTCAAACCAAATCATATATATTTAATATATATGTATAAAGAGGATTTGGCATTAAATAACCTACAATGCTTGATATGCTATAAAACCAATTCAAACCAAATCATATATATTTAATATATATGTATAAAGAGGATTTGGCATTAAATAACCTACAATGCTTGATATGCTATAAAACCCATTCAAACCAAATCATATATTTTTAATATATATGTATAAAGAGGATTTGGCATTAAATAACGTACAATGGTTGATATGCCATAAAACCCAACCATACCAAATCATATATATTTAATATATGTATAAAAAGGATTTGGCATTAAATAACCTACAATGCTTGATATGCCATAAAACCAATACAAACCAAATCATATATATTCAATATATATGTATAAAGAGGATTTGGCATTAAATAACCTACAATGGTTGATATGCCATAAGACCCAACCAAACCAAATCATATATATTTAATATATGTATAAAGAGGATTTGGCATTAAATAACCTACAATGCTTGATATGCCATAAAACCAATTCAAACCAAATCATATATATTTAATATATATGTATAAAGAGGATTTGGCATTAAATAACCTAAAATGGTTGATATGCCATAAAACCCAACTAAACCAAATCATATATATTTAATATATGTATAAAGAGGATTTGGCACTAAATAACCTGCAATGGTTGATTGGTTGTGTTTTATGGCTTATCGAGCCTTGTGGGCTTTTCAGTGTCAAATTCTCTTTAAACGTTTATAAAATATTATAAAATATATATGATTTGGTTTCGTTGGGTTTTATGGCATATCAACCATTGTAGGTTATTTAATGCCAAATCCTTTTTATACATATATATTAAATATATAAAATTTGGTTTCGTTGGGTTTATAGCATATCAACCCATGTAGGTTATTTAATGCCAAATCCTGTTTATATATATATATATATATATATTAAATATGTATGATTTGGTTTGCTTGGGTTTATGGCATATCAACTTATGTAGGTTATTCAATGCCATATCCTGTATATACATATATATTAAATATATAAAATTTCGTTTGGTTGGGTTTATGGCATATCAACCCATGTAGTTTATTTAATGCCAAATCCTGTTTATACATATATATATATCTTAAATATATAAGATTCGGTTTGCTTGGGTTTATGGCATATCAACTCATGTAGGTTATTTAATGCCAAATCCTATTTATACATATATATATATATATATATATATATATATATATATATATATATATATATATTAAAGTTATTTGGTTGTGTTTTATGGCAGATCCACTCTTGTAAATTATCTAATGCCAATTCCTGTTCATATATATATCTGTTAATTATGTATGATTTGTTGCACTAATACATTTGGGAAAGGTATGAATCTAATTATTCTCCCTCCAGCTATGGGTAAATAGTAGGGCAGACTAGGTTCTTCAGCCTTGGTGAGGAAACTAGTCTCGGAGAGGGAAAACTCTGAATTTCAACCTGTTAAACCCCTCTTAAAAATTTACCTTGTGTCATATCCTGCCCGAGCGGAGGCGTTGGTAAATATGGTAAACGAAAAATTTATCGGAAACGTTTTAAACGAGCAAGTCCTCATTTATTTGTACATAGTTTAATGGTTTTAAGTATTCCTCTCTAACACAAACAATTCTATTTAGAATCAATCACTTGTTTGCTCATATCTAAATGGTGTCAAACCGAGTAAATGATTAAATAGTTTTATTTGACCCATAGATGGGTACCTATACAATTCCAAGGTCAGTTACTACATAATAGCCATGGGCACCTCGGGTGGTGTAATGGTTAGCAAGGTAGACTAGCAAACCTACACGAGTGAGTTCGATTCTCATTGGGTGCCCCATTCATGCGGCCTTGTGCTACATCTAAGTAAAAAGCTTAGTAAATTAATACTACACAATAGCCATTAACAGCCCCTCACAAATCCATCCGGAAGTAATACGCGTAAACCTCTGTTCGAGGGAATATCCCATGACACTAATAAAAAAAGCATTCAAATCAGCGGAAAAAAATATCATTAAAAGAACAGCCTCACTCCCACCCCAAAAGAAAAAACATAGCAACGAACAACTCTTAGAATATGTTTTTATATACAACAAAAACAACCCAGATTTATTCACAGAAATATCAAATAATCTTCGTAAAAAGATCAAAGTAAAAAGGAAGATCGAATTAAAAACATATTAGACACAGGAAAAATTAGTAAAGCAAAGCGAATTTTTTTTAAACATACGGGAACCTCATCTAAATTTAATTTGTTCTGTTTGATTTGATTTTATGTCATATCAACCTTTGTAGGTTATTTAATAGCAAAAGCTGTTTTTACATATATATTAAATATTTAAGGTTGGTTTGGTTTGTTGGGTTTTATGGCATATCAACCTTTGTAGGTTATTTAATAGCAAAAGCTGTTTTTACATATATATTAAATATTTAAGGTTGGTTTGGTTTGTTGGGTTTTATGGCATATCAACCTTTGTAGGTTATTTAATAGCAAATTCTGTTTTTACATATATATTAAATATTTAAGGTTGGTTTGGTTTGTTGGGTATTATGGCATATCAGCCTTTGTAGGTTATTTAATAGCAAATTCTGTTTTTACATATAAATTAGATATTTAAGGTTGGTTTGGTTTGTTGGGTTTTATGGCATGTCAGCCTTTGTAAGTTATTTAATAGCAAAAGCTGTTTTTACATATATATTAAATATTTAAGGTTGGTTTGGTTTGTTTGGCTTTATGGCATATCAACCTTTGTAGGTTATTTAACGCCAAATCCATTTTTATGTAAATAATCTGTTCTTTTTAAAACAATTCAGTTTAGCATAAGTACACAGTTTAATTGTCAAAAACATTTCCATTTCAAACTATTCAAGCAGTTATATGTAACAATTCAGTTAAGTATAAGTACAGTTTTAATGTCGAAAAACAGTTCTATTTGAAATAATTCAGTTAAGCATAAGCACACAGTTTAAATGTAAGTACGGTTTAATTGTGAAAAACATTTCTATTTCAAGCTATTCAGTTTACTCAAACAATTCAGTTTAGCATAAGTATGCTGTTAGTTCTATTTAACACATAGATAGGGCCCTATCAGGTGCTGCCACTCCGGGCCAGAGTGGACCTGGGAGCAATGGCAATGAAGGGGTACTCCGCATTCCCAAAGCTCCAGCACTGCTGGAACCTCACCATCAGATTGTTTAGTGTCATATCAGGACACTCGTTACGTTGGGGGGGGACAGTTAAATGTCAAACAGTTTTATTTCAGATAATTCAGTTCAGCATAAGCACACAGTCTAGACGTCAAAAACGGTTCTATTTCCAGCAATTCAGTTCAGCACTAGTACGCATTTCCAATGTCAAGACAGTTCTATTTTAAACAATTCAGTTTAGCATAAATACGCAGTTTAAATGCAAAAATCAGCATAGTGAAAGAAGCACGGTTAAGTTCTATTTAACCCATAGATATGACCCTTGTTAGGTGCTACCACTCCGGGCCAGAGTGGACCTGGGAGCGATGGCAATGAAGGAGTATTCCGCATTCCCCAAAGCTCCAGCATTGCTGGAACCTCACCATCAGATTGTTTAGTGTCATATCCAGGACACTGGTCGAGGGTAGGGCTTACCCCTCTGCAGAGAAGTAGTCGGTGTATTCTACTGCCCCAGTCGACTGGGCAATAAATATTTGATTTATAAACACATTTTTAGATACACTCAGTAAAATAATCAAACATTTCAATTCCTAACAATTCAACTCTATACTTGGTCTACTCTGCAGGTCATTGTAGCCCAACATATGTGATGATTCCTTAAGGCGTCTAATCCTCCAATGTTCACCCCAATCAATTATTTCAACTTTATCCCATAAGGGCAGATGGTTTAAGAAGGCTAGATGGAAAAAAAGTAAACAAAGTTACATGGTTCCAAGAAATGCTATGTATCACTAACAATTCAATTAAATGTCTAACTTTCTGAGACGAAGCTTGATCATTTTTATCATTAAGGGTTTTCGGACTATTATCTTCATTGTTATTTCCGCAACGTTTTGGCCGATATGTCCTCCGGGCTTCTACAGGTGTTTGTTGCTCGTTCCGATTCTGTAAGCCATAACCGGGTACAAGTGTTCCTGTATTGTTATTCGCCTTCAGTCAGGATTGAACTTGCATCCTCCAGATGATTTTCTCCTTAGAAACTTAGGGAACCAACGCCTATAGCCGTTACGCTATGTGACCTGCTGGACAATTCAGACTGAATTTTTGGGGACTTATAAATCTGAATTTGAACACAAAGATACGAAACTAAAAGGTTAGGTTAGGTTTCTTTGTTTTATGGCATATCAACTCTTTTTAGGTTATTTAATGCCAAAGCCATTCTCCTAGAAGAACAGTAGAGGTACTATTTAACCCATAGCTGGGAGGATAAGGGGGTTCATACCTTTCCCAAGGATATTTGCCCGAAAGTGAACGTAATAGCGCGACTGGAGTACGAACTCACGTACTACGATTCCGCAGTCCATCGCTTTAACCATTACACCGCGAGGACACCCCCACTAAAAGGTTAAAGGGGACATGAGAATAATGGCTATGAAGAGGTACTATTTACCAACCCCTCCGCTCGGGCAGGATATGACACAAAGTCAATTTTTAAGCGGAGTTTAACAGGTTTGAATTCAGAGTTTTCCTTCTCCTAGACTAGTTGCCTCACCAAGGCTGATGAACCTAGTCCGTCTGACTATTTACCCATAGCTGGAGGGAGAATAATGGGGTTCATACCTTTCCCAAGGGTATTTGGCCGAAAGTGAACGTAATAGCGCGACTGGAGTACGAACTCGCGTACTACGATTCCGCAGTTCATCGCTTTAACCATTACACCACGAGGTAGTCTATATTCTTTGGAGCTCTATGACTGGAGCTTCACCATTAAATGGTTTAGAGTCACATCTGGATACTCGTTGGTGGAAGGGAGTCTTATCATTCTCGAGAGTCGGAGAGTTCTTCCGCTCTAGCCGACTGGACTGTATCTATAAAGAAATATGCATCTATTTTCTTCGTAACTACCCTCCTCGTAGAACCAATTACCCAATGCCACAACCTCTTCTGATCATACAACAATAACGATAATTATTTAAACATATTCTTTTGTGAAATTCTTTATTTATTTATTTGTTCTTTCGGATTTCATTTTCGTGTTTTCTTTTTTCTTTATTTTTGGCGTTCTTGTCGTTTCAGTCGAATAAAACCAATTGACTCAATAAAGAAAGAAAAATTTTCAAATAATTTTTTTCATATTAAAATATAAGTGAAGAACACTTCTCTAAAATTAAACCCGAATAATAAAATTAGACTCTGGGTGGTGGTGGTGTATGCAAGGAGGGTGGTGTTCCAGGGCTTCTCTCTACCACCTCCTCATCAATACTTGAAACCTGTGCATAGTAGTGAAACACAAATGTAAACACACTCACACACGCACACACACACGGATGCGCATACATACACACATTTACATACATACGCACATACATATATACGCACACACACACGCAAACATATATACATATACATACACACATTGAGACATACAAATATACAAATATACACACATACATGCACACATACACATTCATACATACACGCACACACATACTCACACACAAACTCGCACACACATACACATACATATACAGGCTCAATCACACACACACACACACACACACAGAGATGCGCGCACGCACACCATGAAGGTTGGTATACCATTAAATTAAGAAACAATCACATATGCACAGAGGTACGTGTAAGACGTAACGGCTATCGTTGTAGGAATTGGACACAGTGAAATGAGTTCGAATCCTGCTCGAGGTAGCTGGTGTTTCACTTCGCGCAGACTTCTCCTTTCAGCTATGGGTAAGTAGTAGGACAGACTAGGTTCCTTAGCTATGGAACAGCAAACGTTCTCGGATAAGGTTTTGTTTGGTTTCTTTGTTTTTAACGCCATATCAACCTTCGTGGGTTATTTAATGCCAAAGCCATCCTTGTAAAAGAATAGCGGTGATACTATTTAACCCATAGCTTGGGGGATAGGGACTGATTTCTGGTTTCTTTATTTAATGCCATATCAACCTTCGTGGGTTATTCAATACAAAAGCCATCCTTGTAAAAGAATAGCGGTGATACTATTTACCAACCCCTCCGCTCGGGCAGGATATGACACAAGGTCAATTTTTAAGCGGAGTTTAACAGGTTTGAATTCAGAGTTTTCCTTCTCCTAGACTAGTTGCCTAACCAAGGCTGAAGAACCTAGTCTGCCCTACTATTTACCCATAGCTGGAGGGAGGATAAGGGGATTCATACCTTCCCCAAGGGTATTAGTGCTATGTGAAATGCAATCAGTCTCGTCCAGGATTTGAACTCGTGTCGCCGTGTCCATTTCCTACGACGATAACGACTACACCACGGGCACCTCCACTACGCCACGGTGATACTATTTAACCCATAGCCTGGGAGACGAGGTCTGATTTCTGGTTTCTTTATTTAATGGCATATCAACCTTCGTAAGTTATTTAATACCAAAGCCACTCTTATAAAAGAATCGCAGTGATACTATTCAACCCGTGGCTGCTGGGATAAGATAGTTCATACCTTTCTCAAAAGTATTTGTTGGAAAGTAAATATAATAGAGCGAATGGAGTTCGAACTCGCTTACTACGGCGTTAGAATTCAGCACACTAACCCCAACGCCACAAATACTCCCCTTGAAAGACTTTAAGTGGCTATGACCCTTTGCTCATCAAAGAGCACCCTCACAGACAGAACTAAAATGAAATAAAATGCTTAAGAAAATTGGTAGAATGAAATCCATGTAAAAGTACTCGAGAATTAGCACTTGACCACAACATATCCTGATCTACAATCTCTCGCTACTTATAGAAATATAGGAAAAGTCAGCAAGGTGGGCATTTGTGTTTCTTATGCTCTTAGGAAGAAGAAGATCGCATATCCATAGCGACAAGTCTTCTTTCAACGCAGGGAAATAACTCGTTTTTAAAGAATGCTATTACAGGTGACAAAAATGTTCCTTTAAAGACAATGTTCAAAGCAAAAGCTGTTGAGTGACAAGAATAAATTTTCCCTGTTAATTACAAAGGCTGACCATCTTGAAAGAAAGTTTAAGATGCGTGTACGGGGGAAGGATATGTTTAAGAATGACGAAAACAGCAAGGAAAATTTGTTGTGCTCATGGCCAAGACATCAATAATGACGACAAAGTCCGAAACTGGTTTTCAAAGTTTCGTTCTTGCAAGAAATGAACGTATACCAGGACCCTAATCACCCTCGATCAAGATGCTTTGCGAGAATTGGTTGAATGCAATCCATGCAAAAGTACTCGAGAATTAGCCCTTGACCTCAACTACAATTTTTCGCCACGTGTAGAAAAATAGGAAAAGTGAGCAAAGTGGGTGTTTGGGTTCTTCTTACTGTACGTGGAAGACTAAAATCGCTTATTCATCGCGTTAAGTCTTCTTCCAAAATAGAGAAAGAACTCAACTTTAAGGAATGCTATTTCAAAGGAAAAATGCTCCTTTAAAGGGAGGTGCCCGTGGTGTAATGGTTACCGTCGTAGGAAATGGACACGATGACACGAGTTCAAATCCTGGACGAGACTGATTGCATTTCACATAGCACTAATACCCTTGGGAAAGGTGTGAATCCAATTATTCTCCCTCCAGCTATGGGTAAATAGTAGGACAGACTGGGTTCTTCAGCCTTGGTGAGGCAACTAGTCTAGGAGAGGGAATATTCTGAATTCATACCTGTTAAACTTTGCTTAAAAATTTACCTTGTGTCATATCCTACCCGAGCGGAGGGGTTGGTAAAAAAATGCTCCTTTAAAGACAACGTTCAAAGCTAAAGACAATGGATTGACAAGAATGAATCTTCGTTGCCAATTACAAAGGTTGAGCAACATGAAAGAATTTTTAAGATGTGTGTACGGGGAGGATAAAGCTATTTCATTCGTTATGAGTTGAATCCTTGAATCAGGTAGTGAAATCCATCTTGTCTAGCGATAAACAAAAATGTTATCACAGAGATGAACTTATACTACAGTAAATTAATACAAGATATTCACTAGCTTCCCCCTGGACACCTGAAGACAACTGGAAAGTACAGATCGTAGTGATTTAGTAACGACTATATAGTTATTACTAAAGCTATGATGACAGTGATTTCAATAACTGTCAACGTTGTACTCAGCTTTCAACCTACAAAATAAAAAAGGACCTCGATCAACAAATTTGTCTAAATTAGGACAGTGAAAGATGACTACACTGATAATATATTTCTGACAATGCTGATATTGTTGCCGTGAATTATCTCTGTTGGTACAGATTCTCTACATGTATGACATGTTGGTAAAAATCTCTGTGGTGATTTTGCGGGAAAAAAAAGTGTTTTTAGTAGAAAACTTGTCGTACCTAATTGCTGCCAGCAACTAGTACTGTAAAAATTAACAAAAAGTATGAAAAAAAAAGAAGTTTTTTAATTCGGAGTGCCTCTTTAATATGTTAATAAAATGTTTTGGAAAATAATTGTCGAAATTAAATTTCATTTTTTTTTTTTGTTCAAAATAAGATTGAATAATTGAAGAAGGAGAGTAAAATTCAGATTTGTCGCTAAAAAGTATCATGAATTTGGGATTATCTCCCTTGCCAGCATCTTTGGAATTTAAAAAGCTTTTTTGCTGAGAGACGGAACAAAGTCGGATGGATGGGGCATCGGTATTGTTTTTTTTAATGGCATATTAACCTTCGTGAGTTATTTGATGCCAATGCCACTCAAGTAGAACATTAATTGTACTATTTAAAAAATAATATATATATATATATATATATATATATATATATATATATATATATATATATATATATATTTGTTAGATAGTGCAAATCATATATATATATATGATTTGGTTAGGTTTGGTTTGGTTTGGTTTCATGGCATATCAACCATTGCAGGTTATTTAAAACCAAATCCTCTTTATACATATGTATTAAATATATACGATTTGGTTTGGTTGAATTTGATGGCATATAAAACATCGGTGGTCATTTAATGTCAAATCCTGTTTTTGCATATATATTAAATATATGATTTGGTTTGGTTGGGTTTTATGGCATATCAACCATTGTAGGATATTTAATGCCAAATCTTCTTTATACATATACATTAAATATATATGATTTGGTTTGGTTGGGTTTTATGGCATATCAACCATTGTAGGATATTTAATGCCAAATCTTCTTTATACATATACATTAAATATATATGATTTGGTTTGGTTAGGTTTTATGGCATATCAACCTTTGTGGATTATTTAATGTCAAATCCTGTACACATATTTTGTAAACTCATAGTTTGCAGATAACGTTTTTAAACAGAGTTCTTTTTTTCACGGTGTTGAATGGTTCCATAGTTTATAAGAAAAATAGATCTATTTGGAATTAATCTTTCTTTGGGCTCACTTAGATTGTTTCAAATATTGTTATCTACCATAAATAGTTCTATTTAAACACAGTTAAATGGTCTCAAACATCGCCATGTAATACTAACAACTCAATTTAGGCACACTGTTGAAGAGTTTCAAGTATTGTTAATCAACACAAATAATTCTATTCAACATCACTCATTCATTAGCATACAGTTAAATTATTCCAAGTATTGTTATATATCACTAACAATTCAATTAAACATTGGTCGTTAGGTTACACAGTTGACTGCTCAAAGAATTCTATTTCTAATAATTCGATTTACCATAAGTTATTTGTTTGCACACAGTTTAAACCTCAAAGTTCTATTTGATCCATAGTTAGGACCCCATTAGGTGCTACCATCTTGGGGCAGAGTGGACCAAGAAGCAAAGCTCCTGGGTTGAATCCTAGCATTTAGATGCAGTTGGTATATTCGATAGCCTTAGCCGACTGGCCTGTATTCAACTAGTAAATAGGTGGGGAGGTTTAAGAGGGTTCATGCCTTTTCAAAGGCTTTCGTCCGAAACTGAACGTCATTCCTCTAATTGAGTTTGAACTTGCTTATTAAGAACTTGCAGTCTAGCACGTTATCCGCTACGCCACTGTGAACCCCCTTGCCAGCTAAAGACTTCACACGACCCCTAGTAAGTGATTATCGGGTGGTTTAAGTAAAGGGGCAACATAGCAGACGAAGAGGCGTGGAACATTTGAAATAAAATAGAATAGAATAAAATATTAGAATAACTGTCTATGCTTGTAAGTCCTCCAATAAATCATGTTCGAAATCTGATAGCCATAGACTGAATGATATTTATTAAGGCCAGTCTTGGTTTCTATTTTCTTTTTCCCGGGAAGAAATAGATACTTTTTTCTTATCACCCGGTACAAGAAACCGTCTGTGAATCTTTGACTTATTTCGCAAATGAATGTTGGCACTCATGTCCAAAGGTGGACCGTTTGAAGATCCGACTTGTAGCATTTTCTCGCTGTCTGGACCAACCAGCCAGATGAGATTCTCACCTTTTATTCACATTTCAATTTCCCTTCGCCGAAATGTAACCCTTTCACGCGTTTAATGTGTAAGAAATCCGTAAACAGGACGTCTTGTGAGTATTTTGATTATTACCAGTTCCACTTGAAGACTTAATACTTTGAATTGGCAAAAGATTACCAATTATTACCAACTCTAAGACTTCTATACTCCTGTAATTGTGGTAGTAATTTTGTTAAAGTGACTCATTCCTAGAAAGTTGAATTTATTCGTTTGTGCAGACAAACTAAACACATTTGTCCCAACAACACATTTAAATTCAAATGATTTTTTACTATGTTAGTTATTTCGTTTCGTGGCATATTAACCCTTGCGGGTTATGTAATGCCAACTCTTTTTGTATATACAAGTGGTTGGCGAATCGTTTGTGTATGAATATTTTTGCTTTTACGTAAATAGTTTGAACATGAGACATAAGTTAGATAAATATTACTTCGAAGCTTGGTTGTTTTTAAGGCACATCAACCCTTTTGGGTTATTTTATGTTAAATCTTTTATCTATCTATCTATCTCATTCTGTTCCCCTCTCTCTTCCTCCCCCTCTCTCTCTCTCTTTCTCCTTCTCTCTCTCTCTCTCTATATATATATATATATATATAGCATATGTAAGTGAATAGTTGTAGGTAACTTTAAATGAGTCAGAGTCCATTTGTTTGCACAATAGTCAATGATTTCAAACATTACTATTTAACATTAGTAATTATACTAATACCAAATCCTCTTTAAACATATATATTAAATATATATGCTTTGGTTTGGTTTGGTTTGTTTTTATGGCACATCAACCATTGTAGGTTATTTAATGTCAAGTCGTATTTGTACATATATATTAAATTTATATGATTTGGTTTGGTTTGTTTTTATGGCACATATATATTCTATATATGATTTATAAACACATTTTGAAGATAACCTTTTTTTTACGAGTCTGAGCTCTTTTTTTTTTTCACACAGCTAAGTTATTTCAAGTTTTTCCAAATAAAAGTTACAATTTTATATCAGTCATTTGTTCACACAGTTTGTTCTATTTAACGCATAGATAGGACCCTATAAGGTACTACCACTTCGTGTCAGAATAGACCTCGGAGCAATGGCAATGAAAGGACACTTCACATTCCCGAAATCTCTATGGCTGCCTCGCCTTCAGATAGTTTAGTTTCATATCAGGACACTCGTTGGGGTGATTCTTACTACTTTTTAGTGATGCAGTCGGTATTATTCTACAGCCCCAGCCGAGGAAAAACAATTTCAAAAATTCACTTTATTTATTGATGACCTCCGTGTGTATACATATATAACTGCGTGAACGATTATACTGCATATATATATATATATATATATATATATATATGTGTGTGTGTGTGTGTGTGTGTGTATGTGTGTGTTAAAAAGATTGATCAATAAAAGGAATTCTAAAAAGAAGGTGCATAGAAAATATTATTTAAAGAGAAAAGAACGGAATCATTTTCCGTAAACTTTGATCTGGCATTTTCCGTTTGCAGTCAAAGACATGTTCCAAGAATTCCTGCAACCGTCGTTGGAATTTTTGGTACCTTCCGATCCCCCAACCCGACCAGTAGTCCTGATAGTATCAATCGCTCTTTTTCTTTCAATACCATTGCCTGCACCTCCATTGTTCTTTTGTGGGGGTGGTCGATTTGTCATGAGATCCATCTGCCCTCGCTTTTGGGGGAAGTGGACCCTTAGAAAGCGCCGGTTCTTTGAGACACCGGTTCCCATCCCAAAAAATCGAAATCAAAGATAGCGATTTCTGATACTTATGTTTCCGTTGAATAAAAAGAACAATAAAAAAGCTTAATATTAGTTGTCTGCATTTCTGAGACTAAGTTTAATGATTTTTATCATTCAGGGTTTTCAGGCTATTATCTTCATCTTTATTGTTATATTCACAGCGTTTCGGTCGATCTGTCATCCGGCCTTCTTCAGACGTTTCTTGTTGAACTCTGGAGCCTACGACGTCCATGTCAGCTCTACTACATAATCAAGTTACCTTAATTGATTTTTTCAATAAACGTTTTAAAATAAAGTTGGAGAGTTGTTTTCTTTGGGACGACAATGTTATCGTTCCACCCAGTATATGCGTGTGTTTATGTCTATTTTTCGTTTTGTTTCACACACACACACACACACACACACACACACACACACACACACACACACATATATATATATATATATGGACTTACTCGTCGATCGCGATGTATGAGGACTGAGCAGTTTATTGAAAGACACGAAAAATTGATTTAAGTTAGCAGAAGGGCAGAAATATGAGGGCAAGTAGTGATTATCGAACTCGCTAACAATAATATTGAGACGGGAATACCGTCTTTGGAAAGACAGGCTCAAAACAATCCAGTTTATTTTTGTAATTATATATATATATATATATATATATATGTGTGTGTGTGAGAGAGAGAGAGAGAGAGAGACAGAGAGAGAGGGGGGAGAGGGAGAGAGAATATAAAAATATAAAAAAATAAAACAAGATAATTAATGTATTTATATATTTACGAATAATAGGCCATTGTTTAACGCTTCATTTTGCTTTTTTTTAAACCATCTTCAGGGTGATGTTATTTTTTTTCATGATGTCGTATCCAAAAAATTTTGTGAAAAAGAAAAGAAATACTCTAAATAATTTTTCGAATGAAATGAAATTGCACAATAATATTGCACTGAAAATGGTTTTTAAAAAATTCTGTGACGCTGGCATATTGTTCACATACAAATTAAATACATCCTTTTTATACCTTATTTATTTAATTTTCTTTTCAATTTTCATATTTACATACCAGGGGATTTATTTATTATTTATTACCAATTTCTTTCTTATATCTAAAATAGCATCATTATTATTTCAATCCGCGGTCGATTTGACATCAGAATGTCTGCTTCCTCGCGTACGTGATGGTTTCCTTGAAGAAATGCCCGTGTTTTTAAGACAATGGCCGTCTGTGGATATACCGGTTCCTACTATTCTCCTCAAATGAGAAATCCAGGCTTGCATTTTCTAGAGAGTTTTATTTCTCTCCGTTCACGTTTTTGTTTGTTTTTGCTGATTCCGTGCTTTGCTGGATTATCGAATCTTGCCTAATTTCTTTCTTTTTTAGCACAATTCATTGATGTGCACGTTCGCCTTTTAATGCACGCAAACTTAGAAAGGTGGGTTTTCCCGGCTGACTGCGAAATCATCGGTCGGTACAAGTTTCCTTTCACGCCTGATTATCGTTTCTCTCAGACTCTACACTTGTCGATTTTAATCAAGACATTCTAAGTCATCCATTTCGACTATCTATCTATCTATGTTCGTTTCTATTTACTGTAAATCGATTCCTATCTATCTATATATGGCTATCTCTTCACATCTATCTATCTATCTATCTATCTATCTATCTATCTATCTATCTAGTCTATTCATATCTATCTATCTATCTATGTTCGTTTCTATTTACTGTAAGTCGATTCATATCTATCTATATATGGCTATCTCTTCACAGCTATCTATCTATCTATCTATCTATCTATCTATCTATCTATCTATCTATGTTTGGTTTGGTTTGGTTTTATGGCACATCAACCATTGTAGGTAAATTAATGCCACATCCTGTTTATATATATATATATATAAGATATATGGTATTTGTAAGCACATTTTGTTGATAAAATTTTAAATGAGTCTGAGCTCATTTCTTTGCGTATAATTAAATAGTTTCAAGTATTGCTATGTATAAGTAACAATTCAATCAAAAATCAGTCATTTGTTTTCACATAGTTAAATGTTCAAACAGTTCTATTTCAAACAATTCAATTTATCATAATTAAACTAAGTTAAATGGTTCCACGTATTGCTATGTATCACAAACAATTCAATGAAACATCAGTCATTTGTTTGCATTCAGTTCAAATAGTTAAACATTTCTATTTGATTCCTAGGTAGGACCCTACCATACCAGGTCAGAATGGACCCGGGAGCAATGGCAATGAACGGGTACTCTGTATTCCCCAGATATCCAAGACTGATTGTTTAATGTCTTGTCCAGGACACTTGTTGGTTGGGGCCTTACCCGTTTGCAGAGATGTAGTTGGTGTATTATTCAGTCCCGGCCGACTGGGCTACTTTCTATCTTAGGAAGCTGTGTTATATGTATAATATATTTCGAGATATCTATCTATCTATCTATCTATCTATCTATCTATCTATCTTATGACATTGTACAATATATCTTTTTTTATCAAAGTAGAAATCGCTCGTGGTGTGGAACCGCTTGTAGTGTAACGTTTATCACCAAAGGAAATGGACACGGTGAGCCGAAGTCATTTCCTGAACGAGACTGTAAACATTTGATATCGCGCAAATATACTCGGGAAATATATGCATTCAACTATTCCCCAGTCAATTATGGGTAAATAGTAGGGCAGATTGAGCGATTTAAACTTTGTGTGGTAACCGGCTTGAAAGAAGGGAATTTTGAATTCAAAGCTGTAAAACTCCGCTTCAAAATTAACCTTGTGTCGTATCTTGCTTATGGGGAAGTGGTTGGATAAATACCTATGTCTATAAATACCTATATCTATGTAGGTAAAGGAATATATCTCTCTATGCTGAATATTGACCGGAATCATCCCTTTGACATGCTCCATAAGTTGTGTGTTTGATATAACAAGATATGCACCTGTTTCCTAAAGTGAACAGCACACAGCGGCTTCCTCATCGGAGGTGCCACGTAAGTTGCGTGGGTGATATGCTAGACAGGAGGCATGTCCACGTGCAACTTGTAAGCGGGTGTTGTGACCCCGTGGATTCGCATGGGCGCCCGAAAAATTATATAAAGCTGGGAATATTACGACCCGGGCAGAACAAAGCAGAAAGGCAAATAGGTTTCCCAGAAAAAAACTGCATTGTCGCCTGTGTGTGCATTTCAGTCGTCCCCGATTCTCTTTTTCTCTACTCATACGTACGTTTCGGTTAATAAAAGAAAAAGAAAAGAAGCAGATAATATTTTATATATCAGCGTTGTTATCTTTTTCTGCTCAGCAATATCTACCCATCTATCTATCTATCTATCTGGGAATTCGGCTGGGCTTCAACATACGCATAGCATAAGCCCTGGAGCTTTGGGGAATACAGACAACCCATTCATTGCCATTACTTCCAGATCCACTTTACTCCAAACTGGTAGTACTTGAAAGGGTCTCATGTATGGGCCAAATAGAACTAGTGTCCTGAGTACGAAGCTAAACTGGATCTGATGGTGAGGTTCCAGTCCTAGAGCTTTGGTGAATGCGGAGTACCCCTTCATTAACATTACTCCCTGATCCACTTTAACCCAAACTAGTAGTACTTGTAAGGGTTTCATCTATTGGTCAAATGGAACTAATGTTCTGGGTGCGATACTAAACTGGATCTGATGGTGAGGTTCCAGTCCTGGAGCTTTGGGGAATGTGGAATACCCCTTCATTGCCATTACTACCAGATCCACTAAGCCGAACTGGTAGTACCTGTAAGGATCTATGGATGAAATAGAAGTAGTTTCGTAGGTATGACATTAAACTGCATCTGATGGTGAGACTCCAGTTCTGGAGCTTTGGGGAATGTGGAGTACCCTTTCATTATTCTTAGGTCCACTTTGACCCTGAGTGGAAATACCTGTTCGGGTCCCATCTAGGGGAGCCATATTAACAACTATTAAACCATTTACAAAACTTAAAACTATTAACAATGCCCAAACAAATGTCTTATATTAAATTGAATTATTGGTATTTGATAAGAATGCTAAAACTGCAAAGAAATGATGAATAATAAATAGAATTATTAGTGTTGAATAGTTGTACTTGAAATCATTTAACTGTGAGCAAACAATAAATCATCATCGTCATCATCATGTCGTGCCACTAGCACGGATATCCCTGACCCTCTCTCGCCACCTCTTCCTATCATTCATCGCTTTTGGCAGGTCTTCAGGGTTACATCCCCTATCCTCACATAGCTGCTGTATGTATGTTCGAGCTGGTCGTCCTGCTTTTGCTTGGCCATATGCGGGAGTCCATTGGAGTACATCACTGATGAGCTCGTCCTTGCTTCTCCAGCCGTGTCCTGCGTGTCTGGCTCGTCTAACTTCTATAGTTTTTGTGATGGGAGGCAAGTGGCCATACAGCTGGTGTCTTGTGGGGTGTTGCCGCCAGGACTTGTTCAATATTGCTCTCAACATTCTTGTGTAATTGCCGTCTAGCTTCTTCTTCAGCCGTTTAGTTAGCGTCCAAGTAGTGCATCCATATAGCAATATCGATACGACCGCTGCATGGAAGAAACTGCGTTTCATTTTATCGGTCAGGTCTGATTTCCATATGATTGAGAGCCTATCGATAGCTGTCCATGCTTTCGTTAGTCGTGTGACGATGTCTTTTTCGGTTAATGAGACGCTGCTTCCTAGGTAGGTGAATTTGTCTACTAGTTTCAGAGAGGTTCCGTCTAGTGTGGAAATGTCACCTGTTCGGTTGTAGCACATATATTCAGTTTTGTGTGCATTGACATGGGTGTCAATGCCTGCGGCGGCCCGTTCCAAACTATGCAGTAGTGTTTCGGCTTGGTTAGGTGTATTCGCCAGTAACGCTATGTCATCGGCGTAGTCGGCTTCGGTAATTGTTTTTGCGGGGTACCTTCTGCTTCTTTTCTTTGTCAGCTCGAAGCCATTTTCTCTGATTTTGTCGATCGACGTTAATAATAATACTTCAAACCATTTAACTGTGTGAAAATACAATTATTAGTGTTAGAAAAGAATACTTTAAACCAATGAGCTCTGGTTGGTTTAAAAATAAAGTTACTTACAAACTATTTGCTTACGGCTCATGTATTTATAATATATATTTATGTATTTACAATATTTAGCCTTAAATAACCCACAAGGGTTGAATTTCTGTAAAACATGACCAAACTAAACCAAACCTATCTATCTATCAATTTTAAGGATATGTATCATATAGATATATCAACGTATGTAAAATTGCCCAGTCGGCATCTCTGCAGAGGAGTAAGACCCCTCCCCCAACAAGTGTCCTGGGTATGACACAAAACAATTTGATGGTGAGGTTCCAGTTTTGCTGGAGCTTTGGGGAATGCAGAGTACCCCTTCATTGCCATCGTTTCCCGGTCCACTCTGGCCCAGAGTGGTAGCACCTGATAGGGTTTCATCTATGGGTCAAATAGAACTAAACTGTGTACTTATGCTAAACTGAATTGTTAGAAATAGAAATGTTTTCGACATTGAAACTGTACATTTACTAAAATGAATTTTTTGAATTAGAACAGTTTGACTAAACTGAATAGCTTGAAAGAGAAATGTTTTTGACAATTAAACAGTGTACTCATGCTAAAGTGAATGGTTTGAAATATAACTAATTTTTACGTATTTGGCGTTTAATAACCTACTAAGGTTGATATGCCATAAAATCCAACCAACCAACCAACTTATGTAAAACAATTCATTATCTTGAAAAATGCGCAATTGCACTGACGTCAAGGCACAGATGCGCACATGCATGTGCAATGTACAATTGCACCATATTTTTGATGCTCATATGCAAACACGGCCTTCATTCACATTGCGTGCACAATTTTTTCTGTTTTCATAGGGAGAGTGTCCTCTTTGCTTATTTTTCCCCACACTTCCCTCTACTTGCATCACTTTTCCTCCTACAACTATTCCCGCAATTTTCAAATCTAGGTCAATAGATGATGAGCAGGTTCTTCCAGCGATGAAAGATTCGAGCCCTTCCCTACACCTTTCAATATTTTTTAAAAAACCTCACTCTCAACTCCAACTCCAACATCGGATCACGACCTTTCTGGGTTTTTTTTTCGTTCATCTGCGCAAATTTCTATTGTTAGGGCGAATCTCTGCATGTCACTCAGAAAGTTAGATTTTTTTTTCTCATTTTTTAAAATTCTCCTCTCGATTAATGATTCCTCATTCTGTCTCTCTGATTCTCCTTCTTGTGTCTCTCTGATTCGACATCTCCTCCCCCTACGTCTCTCTGATTCTCCTTCTTGTGTCTCTCTGATTCGACATCTCCCCCTACGTCTCTCTGATTCTCCTTCTTGGGTCTCTCTGATTCGACATCTCCTCCTCCTACGTCTCTCTGATTCTCCTTCTTGGGTCTCTCTGATTCGACATCTCCTCCCCCTACGTCTCTCTGATTCTCCTTCTTGTGTCTCTCTGATTCGACATCTCCTCCCCCTACGTCTCTCTGATTCTCCTTCTTGTGTCTCTCTGATTCGACATCTCCTCCCCCTACGTCTCTCTGATTCTCCTTCTTGGGTCTCTCTGATTCGACATCTCCTCCCCCTACGTCTCTCTGATTCTCCTTCTTGTGTCTCTCTGATTCGACATCTCCTCCCCCTACGTCTCTCTGATTCTCCTTCTTGTGTCTCTCTGATTCGACATCTCCTCCCCCTACGTCTCTCTGATTCTCCTTCTTGGGTCTCTCTGATTCGACATCTCCTCCCCCTACGTCTCTCTGATTCTCCTTCTTGTGTCTCTCTGATTCGACATCTCCTCCCCCTACGTCTCTCTGATTCTCCTTCTTGGGTCTCTCTGATTCGACATCTCCTCCCCCTACGTCTCTCTGATTCTCCTTCTTGTGTCTCTCTGATTCGACATCTCCTCCCCCTACGTCTCTCTGATTCTCCTTCTTGGGTCTCTCTGATTCGACATCTCCTCCCCCTACGTCTCTCTGATTCTCCTTCTTGTGTCTCTCTGATTCGACATCTCCTCCCCCTACGTCTCTCTGATTCTCCTTCTTGTGTCTCTCTGATTCGACATCTCCTCCCCCTACGTCTCTCTGATTCTCCTTCTTGGGTCTCTCTGATTCGACATCTCCTCCCCCTACGTCTCTCTGATTCTCCTTCTTGTGTCTCTCTGATTCGACATCTCCTCCCCCTACGTCTCTCTGATTCTCCTTCTTGGGTCTCTCTGATTCGACATCTCCTCCCCCTACGTCTCTCTGATTCTCCTTCTTGTGTCTCTCTGATTCGACATCTCCTCCTCCTACGTCTCTCTGATTCTCCTTCTTGGGTCTCTCTGATTCGACATCTCCTCCCCCTACGTCTCTCTGATTCTCCTTCTTGGGTGTCTCTGATTCGACATCTCCTCCCCCTACGTCTCTCTGATTCTCCTTCTTGTGTCTCTCTGATTCGACATCTCCTCCCCCTACGTCTCTCTGATTCTCCTTCTTGTGTCTCTCTGATTCGACATCTCCTCCCCCTACGTCTCTCTGATTCTCCTTCTTGAGTCTCTTTGATTCAACATCTTTTCCTTACGTCTCTCTGATTCTCCTTCTTGTGTCTCTCTGATTCGACATCTCCCCCCCCTACGTCTCTCTGATTCTCCTTCTTGGGTCTCTTTGATTCAACATCTTTTCCTTACGTCTCTCTGATTCTCCTTCTTGTGTCTCTCTGATTCGACATCTCCTCCCTACGTCTCTCTGATTCTCCTTCTTGGGTCTCTTTAATTTAACATCTTTTCCTTACGTCTCTCTGATTCTCCTTCTTGTGTCTCTCTGATTCGACATCTCCTCCCTACGTCTCTCTGATTCTCCTTCTTGGGTCTCTTTGATTCAACGTCTTCTCCTTACGTCTCTCTGATTTTCCTCCTCCTCTTTACATGTCTAATCCTACTTGCCCATTTTATGTCTCACAGGTTCTTCTTCTTCTTCTTCTTCTTCTTCTTCTTCTTCTTCTTCTTTCTTTCTTTCTTTCTTTCTCATTATTCTCCTTATGTCTCTCTGATTCACCGTCTCCTCCTTACATCTCTCTGATTCTCCTTCACGCAAGAAGAATAAGTTCTTACATGTTCTGATTCTCCTTCTCCGTCTGGTGTCTCTTTGATTTCCCTCCTTCTTCTTATATATCTCTAATTTTCCGTTTCCTTACGTCTCTCCGATTCTCCCTCTTCTACTTATGTCTCTCTTATTCTCCATTTGCCCCAAACGTCTTTCTGACTCTCCGTCTTCTTATGTCTCTCTGAATCTCCATTTTCACCTTAGGTCTTTCTTTCTTCTTCTTCTTCTTCTTCTTCTTCTTCTTCTTCTTCTTCTTCTTCTTCTTCTTCTTCTTTCCCTTTGATTTTCCGTCTCCCCCTTGCATCTCTCTTTCTTACGGTTTTTTAATTCTCTTTCTCTTTTGTAGGTCTGTCCGATTCCCCTTCTCCTCCTTTATTCTCTCTGATTCTCCTTCTCTTTGTTAAGTCTCTCTGATTCTCCTTTTCTTTCGTTCGTCTCTCCGACCCCCCTTCTCTTTCTTTCATCCCACTGAATATCCTTCTTCTTATCTCTCTCTGATTCTACTTTCTTTTACGTCTTTGTGATTCTTCTTCTTCTTTTTTTGTCTCTCTGGTTCTCCATCTTTTTCATAGGTTTCTCTGAGTCTCCTTTTTATTCTTCTTGCGTCTCTCCAATTCTCCTACTCCTTACGCGTCTCTGATTCTTCTCCCCCCTCTAGATCTCTCTGAATACCTACTCTATTCATATTTATATATCTACATACCGTCGGAATCATTCTCTTTTCTTCACGCACATTCACAAACAAACATACATATATATAGATAGTTGTGCGGCAATAGTTACAGTCGTTAGAATTAGACACGGAAACCCGAGTTCAAATCATGGATGATGCATTTTGAGCCCTAGGCGAAGGAATTAACGGCTGCCTCCCGCGTAATGCAAAGCTCTTCTAACGAATTGAGCGCTCCGGTATCCGATCGCACAAAATGAAAACAAATGAAAGCTAATACAAAATGGGTTAATTTCCCGAGCTGACGTAGGTCGTCAAAATGGCTGAGCGGTAAGATATCAAGTCTAGCGTACAGTTCGGTCGGTTTCGATCCCAACTTGAAGCGTCCTGCGTATCTAGCCACACTAAAGACTTGTGATACGACAAAACAGTCTGTTCGTAGATGACAATATATATATATATATATATATATATATTATAACAGTGTTGGTTGTCCCTGAATCACTTTGTGGGTTTGTGTCGAACCAAGTGCAATATAATATGGAGAGTGCTCAATATCTAGGATAGAACTATTATACAATAGAAATATATAGATCTATACATTCAATTCCAGAGGTCGCAGTCTAAATTCCATGGAATTAAATATATTAATGTAACATATTTATTCCTCATTATATATATATATATATATATGAATTAAGGGAAATGTCTCGTATGTTGTAGACCAAAAAATTTATGAAAACAACAAAATACAGTTGGAATCATTTTTTGAGATGAGGCTTCTTAATCTGAGAAGGGCGCAGCGGATAGAGGCGTTGAGTCTCTACGGTTCCAGGTGAGCATTGTCAGAAGATAACGGTTTCAATTCCTACCCAAGCTGGCCAGAGGTTTACTTGGTCAAAAACGTGGTGCGATAGACAACAACTATGGAAGACAGTAATTACTGGGGATACGGTTACAAGACTCAGCATTCATATCCGAGGTCACAGTTAATCATCTGAAGAAGGCCAGTGGTGAAATTTGCCCGAAAGGTAGTGAAAGAAGAAACAACACAAAAACTACCAAGATGAGGACAAAAAGTCCGCAATAAAAAAAAAATTTAATTCTCAAACAAAATACAGGTTGGTTGGCCTTTTGTTTTACGGCGTATCAACCCTTTTCGGTTCTTTTTAAGCCGAATTAAGTCATTTTGATAAACGTTTTAAAAAATTCAGTTTAATATATGTATAGTTCTTTGTTTACACACTGTTAAATATCAAAACAGTTCTATTTCAAGGAATTCAGTGTAGCATAAATACACAGTTTAAATACCAAAAACAGTTCTATTTCAAACAATTCAGTTTAGCATAAGTACAATTTTTTTACACCCGGTTGAATGTCAAAACAATTCTATTTCAAACAAATCAGTTTAATATTAGTTCACAGTGTAAATGTAAAAAACAGTTCTATATCAAACAATTCAATTTAACCAAGTACACAGTGTAAACATAGTTAAATGTAAAAAAGTTAATTTCAAACTATTCAGTTTAGCGTAATCACGAAGTTTAGTTCTATTTGACCCATCGACAGGATCCTATCAGACGCTACCACTCTGGCC
Source organism: Sepioteuthis lessoniana (assembly GCA_963585895.1). NCBI lineage: Eukaryota > Metazoa > Mollusca > Cephalopoda > Myopsida > Loliginidae > Sepioteuthis > Sepioteuthis lessoniana. The sequence goes on along the minus strand of OY757947.1, from coordinate 33,896,154 downwards.
AGAGTTGGCTTGGGAGTAATGGCAATTCTGTACAGCTCCATCACTACTGGAGTCTCATTATCAGATTGTTTAGTTTCGTATCTAGGACACTCATTGGTGGGGTGGGGTCTTACCCCTCTGCAGAGATGCAGTCGGTGTATTCTGGAGCCGTAGCCGACTGGGCCCACAAAATAACGGAATTTATTTACTGTCCATTGCTTGCAACTTGAATTACTCTTCTGTTGCGAGGCTATTAATATTGCACAATAGCAACGCGAACCACGCGTCTTTAATAGAAGCAAGAAAAATGCAATATTTTCAAACCGTTTCAAATAGAAACCTTTTAGATTACTTTTACGGATTGAAGTTTTCGTTCAATAATTAATTTTAAATTATTCACCGTCAATTACTGGAATGGCATCAGGTCTAAAAATTTTCGTCAGAAAGCAAAGCATCATCTTAAATAACATATAGATTGCTTCAGGCTGATTGGTTGGGTTTTATGGCATATCAACCATTGTAGGTTATTTAATGCTAAATTCCCTTTATATATATAAAATAAATATATAGTAAATATATCTGATTGGGTTTGTTTGGGTTTTATGGCATATCAACCACGATTGGTTATTTAATACCAAATCCTCTTCATACATATACAATAAATATATATGATTTGTTTTGGTTGGGTTTTATGGCATATCAACCATTGTAGGATATTTAATACCAAATTCCCTTTATACATATATATTAGATATATATGAATTGGTTTGATTTGATTTTATGGCATATCAACCATTTTAGGTTATCTAATGCTAAAAGCTGTTCATACATACATACATACATATATACATATGATTTGTAAAAGAACTGTTTGCAGGTGGTATCATTTTTAAACGAACTTAAGCTATTTTGTTTGCACATAGTTAAAAGGTTTCAAGTATTGTTGCTTATTGTTTGCACATAATTAAATGGTTTCAAGTATTGCTATTTAACACTTGTAATTCTACTAGGTATTGATAATAATCTCTCGTGAAATATTTAACACTTCTGTTTGACACGTAGATGGGACTGTAACAGATACTATAATTCCGACTCAGAGTGGAGCTGAGAGTAATGATAATGAAGGGGTACTCCTGAACACCAGCACTGAACCCTCACCATCAGATGCTTTATTGACATAAATAGTACACATACAAACATACATTCATATATATATATATATATATATATATATATATATATATATATATGACTAGTCTATAGGAGAGATATTAACAGGCATATAGATAGATAATAGATAGATATATTATTACCTGGCATAACTAATCAGGTGGATAAGTTAAACATTAGCAGACTGATATAGAAACTTCTGGTAAAAAAAGTTTTGAAGAAGAAGGGTACTTCACGGTTGAGCTCGTTTCTTATGAGGGGCCCCATTCATAAGGCCTTGTACCACATCTGGGAGAAGAAGAAGAAGAAGAAGAAGAAGAAGAAGAAGAAGAAGAAGAAGAAGAAGAAGAAGAAGAAGAATCCTGGAGGCATGGAGAATGATAACTAGTAGGAGAAAGTAGAAGTCTGCTAGTGAATAAGATAAGTTCAGAAAGGAAGGAAATAAAAATAAAATGTAAGAATTGGTCAAAAAAAAAAAAAAAAAAGAAAAAGAAAAGAAAGAGAGAGTGAAGGAGGATATTAGAAGAAGCCTAAAACGGAAAGTAGGAAGAAAAAGAAATTAAAAAGAGCGAGTAGAAATTAACATTAAGATACAGAAGAAGAAGCCAAAAGTAAAGAAAGAAAGAAAGAAAGAAAGAAAGAAAGAAAGAAAGAAAGAAAAAAGAACGAAATGAACGTGCTAAAATGAATAGAAAGAAGTTAGAGAAGACGATGAAGAAGAAAGAAAGAAAAATAAATATAAAGGAAAAATGTCCCGAATTTGATGAGAAAAGATGAGGAAGATAAAGAAGGAAAGAAGAGGAAGAAGAAAGAAGTAAAAAAATAAGAAAGATAAAAAAATTAATTTTTGAAAACATAAAGAAATGAAAAAAAAAAGAAAAAAGAAAAAAGAAAAGATCGAAAAGGAATGAGAAGAAGATACAGATAATGAATTTAGAAAGAATGAATCAAGTGAAAATATAAAGAAAGAAAGAAATGAGAACGTACTGTGAGTAATGTGACGAAGAAGAAAATAAAGAAAAGAAAAATAAAAAGAAAAAATCAAGCAAAAATATAAATAAATAAATAAATAAATGAGAAAGTGCTAAAAATAATGTGACGAAGAAGAAAATAAAGAAAAGAAAAAGAAAAAGAAAGAAAAATAAAAAGAAAGAATCAAGCAAAAATATTAATAAATAAATAAATAAATGAGAAAGTGCTAAAAATAATGTGACGAAGAAGAAAATAAAGAAAAGAAAAAGAAAAAGAAAGAAAAATAAAAAGAAAGAATCAAGCAAAAATATAAACAAAGAAAGAAAGAAATGAGAAAGTACTGAAAGTAATGTGACGAAGAAGAAAATAAAGAAAAGAAAAATAAAAAGAAAGAAAAATAAAAAGAAAGAATCAAGCAAAAATATAAACAAAGAAAGAAATAAGAAATGAGAAAGTACTGAAAGTAATGTGACGAAGAAGAAAATAAAGAAAAGAAAAATAAAAAGAAAGAAAAATAAAAAGAAAGAATCAAGCAAAAATATAAACAAAGAAAGAAATGAGAAAGTACTGAAAGTACTGTGACGAAGAAGAAAATAAAGAAAAGAAAAATAAAAAGAAAGAAAAATAAAAAGAAAGAACCAAGCAAAAATATAAACAAAGAAAGAAATAAGAAATGAGAAAGTACTGAAAGTAATGTGACGAAGAAGAAAATAAAGAAAAGAAAAAGAAAAAGAAAGAAAAATAAAAAGAAAGAATCAAGCAAAAATATAAATAAATGAATAAATAAATGAGAAAGTGCTAAAAATAATGTGACGAAGAAGAAAATAAAGAAAAGAAAAATAAAAAGAAAGAAAAATAAAAAGAAAGAATCAAGCAAAAATATAAATAAATAAATAAATAAATGAGAAAGTGCTAAACATAAATGCGAAGAAGTTACCGATGAAGACGAAGAAGATTATGAAGAAAGAAACTAAAAAGAAATAGAAATAAATTAATTTATGAAAGCTTAATGAAAAAAAAAAAAAATCTGGCTAAAATTGAAACGAAGAAAATAGACCTGATAAAAAACAGAGATGTTCAAGAAAAAAAGAAGAGGCAAAAGGAAGTAAGAAAAACAACCCCCAATAAATTTAAAGAAAGAAATAAAATGAAAAAACAAACAAACAAAAAACAATTAATAAAAACTGGCGCAGAAGTGTTGAGGTAGACAAAAGAAATAAAAAAAAACAAAACAATTTCGAATGAATTACTCTAAAAGCAATCAATAATGAAATAGAAAAATGGTGAAATTTTAAAGACATTTTGAAACCTCTACGACAACAACTACTGCCCCCTCTAGAGATAATTATACTCATTATTACGAGTACAGTTTCCAAGACAAATAGTACTAATTAGCACTATGTGAAATGCTAATAGCTTCGTTCAGGATTTGAACTTGGATGGCCGAATCATTTTCCAACGACGGTAACCAGAGCACAACGAACGTCTTAAAGTTATTGGGAGACATTAGATAAATTACGATTAACTACTTTACTATCAACACCATAACCGAGCCATTGGTATAATGTTTAGAGTGTTCGCCAATGGCACAGGAGACCGGTGTTCAGTCCCAGGTCGAGTCATACCAAAGAATCAAAAAATGATTCTTGATGCCTTTTTGCTTAACACTTTGATTTATGGCAAACGATCAAACACCGATTTCATTTCTTCTTCACACCGGTCAAGCCCTACCCCTCAAATGAAACTGCCAAACTGGACTCGAAACTACCCGACGCCAATTCACAGACTAATTCGACTGACCATCTCAACTCAACTACCTCTGCTTATATATCTTCGGCTAATTATCCTGTTAACTAATATGATAATAATTCGTATCAATAAAACTTTCCTGGGGGTGTCCCCGTGGTGTAATGGTTAAAGCTATGGTCTACGAAATCGTAGCACGCAAGTTCGAATTCCAGTCGCGCTATTACGTTCACTTTCGGACAAATACCCTTGGGAAAGGTATGAACCCCCTTATCCCCCACCAACTATGGGTTGAATAGCACCACCACTGTTCTTTTAGGAGAATGGCTTTGGCATTGAATAACCCACGAAGTTTGATATGCCATTAAACAAAGAAACCAAACCAAACTAAAATTTTCCTGTGTTACGTCATCCTTATCTCAGCTGACATTGCATCTAAGATGCTTACCTTTAATAATATCCTATCTACAGCCGATTTCAAAACGAACCTGTCAACCCTATTTTGATATGCGGTGTGACATGTGCACGATTTTGACCTTTCAAATGGGAACTTAACCTCAAGAAATTAAACTCAATTTTTATTTTTTACTTTGCTCACAATTTATCACTGAAATAGAATAATTGACTTATATAATTAATTAAAATCCTAAATTTCGAATTAGAATAAATTTTGAAAAAAATTTTAAACAAAACTTTTCGACCACAGATGGAAGCTTATTACGTACAACTGCTGTAATATATAGGTCCAAAGTTACGCCTGGCCTAGGGGTTAGAGTGTTCGCCAATGGCCTGGGAGACCTGGGTTCAATCCCAGGTCGAGTCATACCAAAGACTCAAAAAATGGTACTTGATGCTTCCTTGCTTAGCACTCAGCATTATAAGGTACGGATCAAGGGTAAAGTAGAGCAATCCAGGAAAGGAGTAGCGCCCTCCCCTACACATTGGTGTAGTAGCTATCGAAAAGGGAGCCTTCGGGTTACCCTCGACTATGGTCGCCAACTTTACTTTACTTATAGGTGTTCATACGCATATTCATAGGAATCCGAAAAACACTCGAAATTGGTTTAGGTAAGAAACTTTTTATTACCTTTTTGAGTTTAAGGTTTTTCGACATGAGGAGAGAGAGACACAATTTCGTCCAAGCCCAAATCTCAACTCACTGGAGAACGTCTCTTACCAGTTTCCCCTTGCTTCTCCAGCAGCCTCCCTCATGCCTTGTTCGTGTTATTTGGATGGTTTTAGAGATTAAAGGTTAGTGGCCGTATAACTGCTGTTTCGTGGGAGGTTGCTTCCAGGATTTGTTCAATATAGCTCATGCAATTCACGTCTTGCTTTTCTCGATACGCTTTATCAGCGTCCATATGCAGCATCCATATAGCAGAAGCGATATTAAAGTTGGCGACCTTTGTCGAGGGTGACCCTAAGGCTCCCTTTTCAATAGCTACTACACCGAGGTTTTAGGGAGGGGGCTGCTTCTTTCCCTGGATTGCTCCACTTTACCCTTGATCTGTACCTTACAATGCAGAGTGTTAAGCAAGGAGGCAACAAATACCATTTTTTGAGTCTTTGGTATGACTCGACCTGGGATTGAACCCCGGTCTCTAATCATTTTCTAACTCCTGTGGTGTTCATTTTCGGACTCAAGGTGTAAAGGCAACATAAGAAGGTAGAGTGAAATCATTTTAGTTTGGCTAGTGTTTGGCTACTAACTTACTTGTTAGTAGAAGTTTAATGGTTATCTAACTTGGTTAGTAGACAGCAACTTCACTGAATGTACTGTAATACAATGGCCGAGGGATTAGGCTGAGAACATTTCGGCTCAGTGCATGGGTTACTTAGGTGCAACATTAACATAGGTGTTCACGCGAGCACGCGGAGCGGACGTGTTACTCAGAGATGTCACAATAACCCGAGATGGGAAACGGGGTTACAGATTGCGAATGACGTCACGCACCAGAAGCACGCGGAGGATTTTGGAAATTTGAAGAAAGTTAGGAGAGTTGAGACTAAACACCGGACGAGACGGCTGGCTTTCGCTAGCTCGCGAGGCCTTGTGGCGGGTGCTGCATGAGATGGGGGTGCAGATGAAAAAGCCAGGATAGAAAGATTGTGTCTCTCTCTCCTTATATCGAAAAACCTTTCAATTCAAAGGTAATAAAAAGTTTTGTACCTGAACAAATAAGTTGGTACGTGTTTTTCGAATTTCGAGATTCCTATGTTCTATCTTTATGGACATTCGATGTACGTTTCACACATAGCCATATCATGGCTATGGTACAGTACCACTTGTCTGGCTTTGGACCAAACTAGGCTCGGCCGTCAGTTAGTAAACTAGAAGCAATATCGGGCCTACTACCTTCTACTGCCCGAGTTGAACCGATGAAGCAATGGTATTTGACATGTAGTGAACCTCCCAAACACATGTACGTTTCACACATAGCCATATCATGGCTATGGTACAATACCACTTGTCTGGCTTTGGACCAAACTAGGCTCGGCCGTCAGTTAGTAAACTAGAAGCAATATCGGGCCTACTACCTTCTACTGCCCGAGTTGAACCGATGAAGCAATGGTATTTGACATGGAGTGAACCTCCCAAACACATGTACGTTTCACACATAGCCATATCATGGCTATGGTACAGTACCACTTGTCTGGCTTTGGACCAAACTAGGCTCGGCCGTCAGTGAGTAAACTAGAAGCAATATCGGGCCTACTACCTTCTACTGTCCGAGTTGAACCGATGAAGCAATGATATTTGACATGTAGTGAACGTCCCAAACACATCACTTCAATATAATATCGTTTCATCTTGTTCTTCTTGTTCTTGTTCTTGTTCTTCTTGGTTAGAGTGAGATGAGAGTCGTACAAGATTTACAGAATATCTGTATGAAGGAGGGAAGCGTTTCGAAGAAAACTACGGTGTTGTGGTTGAGGAGGGTCTAGTTATGGGGCATATCTAAACTTTAGAATTCGAATTTAACGAAGGAAATTTTGCAAAAGTAGCAAACAAGGAAACATAGTAAAAAAGATAAGCAGAAGGCTCCCTTTTCAATAGCTACTACACTGAGGTGTAGGGAAGGGCGCTATTCCTTTCCCTTGATTGCTCCACTTTACTCTTGATACGTACCTTATATTGCTGAGTGTTAAGCAAGGAGGTATCAAGTACCATTTTAAAAGTCTTTGGTATGACACGACCTGGGATTGAATCCTGGTCTCCCGGGCCATTGGCGAACACACTGCCCACTTGGCCAATGAGCCAAACAGTTCAAACAATTTAGTTTAGCATAAGTACAGTTTTCTATTTACACGCAGTTAAATGTAAAACAGTTCTATTTCAAACAATTCAGTTTAGCATAAGTACATAGTTCAGTTTGATTTGCCCCATAGATAGGACCCTATCAGGTGCTACAACACTGGGCTAGAGTTGATCTTGGAGCAATGGCAGTAAAGAGGTACTTCGCATTCCCCAAAGCTCCAGCATTACCGAAGCCTCACCATCAGATTGTTTAGTGTCATATCCTGGACACTCGTCGGGAGAATCTTAACTCTCTGCAGAGATGCAGTTGGTGTATTCTATTGCCCCATCCAACCGGGCCAGCACCGAACCAAGATAGATTAAAGATTGACAACTCATGGAGGAGGGGTTGGGCTTGGAGGTACCCTAGGCTTAACGATTATCGTCGTTTCAAATGAAATTGGTGACCTGGACAAGGCCGTGTGCGTTTCACTTCGTGCTAATCCCTCTGTGAAAGGCATAAATGTATATGTTCTCCCCTAAAACCTGGGAAAATAGTAGAATCGACAGGTGTGTTTAGCCTTGGTTAAGCAACCCATTTAAAAGAAGGAAGACTCAGAATTCGAACATACTTTACACTTTGACCATTTACCACTTTATGCACATGACAGAGAAGTTGGAAAAATACACACACTTGAGTCAGGTCAGTACTTACTTTGACCATGTACCACTTTATGCACATGACAGAGAAGTTGGAAAAATACACACACTTGAGTCAGGTCAGTACTTACTTTGACCATTTACCACTTTATACACATGACAGAGAAGTTGGAAAAATACACACACTTGAGTCAGGTCAGTACTTACTTTGACCATGAACCACTTTATACACATGACAGAGAAGTTGGAAAAATACACACACTTGAGTCAGGTCAGTACTTACTTTGACCATGTACCACTTTATACACATGACAGAGAAGTTGGAAAAATACACACACTTGAGTCAGGTCAGTACTTACTTTGACCATGTACCACTTTATACACATGACAGAGAAGTTGGAAAAATACACACACTTGAGTCAGGTCAGTACTTACTTTGACCATGTACCACTTTATACACATGACAGAGAAGTTGGAAAAATACACACACTTGAGTCAGGTCAGTACTTAGATTGGTGACCATTTGTTAACAGACTGTAAGCAAGGAGTTAGACTATGGCATACATATGAGTCTGGTCAGTACATAGATTGGTGTACCTTAGTACAGCAAAACTGCAAGCGACCTGAAACCTGCGAGCAAAACTTATTAAACAAGTTAAGCAAACATGTGCCCTGTCAGTTAATTAGATGAGTGACCATTAAAAAACAGTTTGGACTGAAGCTTGTGTGCCAGACTAAGCAGCTTGGTAGATAAAACGTTAAGTAAAGATTACTCTGTGATGATTTATTAACAGATGGGCTGTATGCACCCTTAAGACAAAGCAAAGAAAAATTATAAGTTAAACAAAGATGAGCCTTTTCAGTACTCACACGGGTGATTCTTAAAGATCAGCAAGGGCTGGAGGCAACCTGTAGCCAGTTTGCCATACTAAGCAAAATTTAGTGAAGAACAACATAAGCAAATATGAGCCTGTTCCGTACTTAGATGGGTGACCACTAAAGAATAGCAAAGACAGTGAGTAACCTGAAGCCCGCGAGGCAGTCTTTGCAAAGCTTACTGAATCATATATTAAGCAAAGATAAATCAGGTCACTACTTAGATGAGTTACCACAGAAGGAAAGTAAGCAACCTGAAGCTAGTCTCCCAAAGTAAGCAGCTCAGTAATTCATTAGTTAAGCCAAGACTAGTTTGGTTAGAACTAAGATGGGTGACCACTTATTAACAGCAGGGACAGTAAACAACCCGAAGCCCGCGTGGCATATCAACTTAATGTTGCTAAATCAGAAGTTAAGAAAGCATAAGTAAAGTAAAGTAAAGTTAGCGACCATAGTCGAGGGTGACCCGAAGGCTCCCTTTTCGATAGCTACTACACCAAGGTGTAGGGGGGGCGCTACTCCATTCCCTGGATTGCTCCACTTTACCCTTGAACCGTACCTTATTATGCTGAGTGTTAAGCAAGGTGGTATCAAGTTCCATTTTTAAAGTCTTTGGTATGACTCGACCTGGGATTGAACCCAGGTCTCCCGGGCCATTGGCGAACACTCTAACCGCTAGGCCAATGTCCCGGTTGAAAGCATAAGTTTGGTCAATACTTTCACGGGTGACCACTAAGGAACAGAAGACACTTTAAACAACTTGAAACTTGTGATCCAGACTAATTAAATCTTATAGAATAACAAGTTAAGCAAATATGAGACTCGTTGGCACTTAAATGGGTGACTACTTGTGAACTGCACGGACTTTAAACAACCCGAAACCCCTGGGGGAGGTAACCTCGTGGTGTAACGGTTAAAGCGATAGACTGTGGAATCGTAGTAAGCGAGTTCGTACTCCAGGTGCTCTATTACGTTCACTTTCGGGTAAATACCCTCGAGAAAGGTATGAACCCCCTAATCCTTCCAGCTATGGGTTAAATAGTACCACTACTGTTCTTCTAGGAGAATGGCTTTGGAATTAAATAACCTACAAAGGGTGATATGCCATTAAACAAAGAAACCAAACCAAACCAAAGCCCCTGAGCAAGACTAAGTAAAACTTACTAAATAAGTTAAGCAAAGACGAGCCTGGTCAGTACTTAGATGAATGGCCACTTATTAACAGCATGAACAGTAAGCAAACTTAACCCAGTCTGCTAGACAAAAAAGCTTACTAAATCACAAATTAAGTAACATTAAACCAAATGGGTGACCAATAAGAAACAGAAGGTATTTTTAAGCTACTTTAGACTTGTGATCCAGTAAATAAGACGTTAAGCAAAGATGAGACTGGTCCTTATTTAGATGGGAGGTCACTTATTAACAGCATGGACTAACAGCAACCAGAAGTCAGTCTGTCAGACAAAGCAAAGCTAACTAAATCATAAATTAAGCAACGATGAACCAGGTCAATACTAAGATGAGTGACCACTAAAGAACCAAAGGTACTTTAAGCAACTTGAGGCTTGTGAACTACAAAATAAGACGTTAAGCAACGATGAAACTGGTCAGTACTCAGATGGGTGACTACTTCTCAACAGTAGCTAATATAAGGGCTAGAGTATCAGACTAAATAAAGCAGAGAAAATCGCATCGGCTTATGGCGTCAGATTTAAAACGTGCCGGACTATTGGTGTCGCTGGATTAGAGAGCCTCGGATTGGAGAAGTAAGTCTGCACAATAATTCTGGTAAAAACCAGACAATGAAGAGATATTCAAGAACGATCTCACTTTGAAGAATTTTTTTATCCTTTTTTTTTCTTGTCCTTCTCAATTTCTTGTATGCAATCGTTGCCTTTTGATAAATCTTTTTTTTTTTTTCTTTTCTTTTTTTTTTTTTAGCAGCAATACAGTAGATTATTGAACGTTAGTCGTCAGGAGAAACGTCGCTGATTGGATGAAACCCTGCATGGCGTCATAGGGCCACGTGAAGCGCAAAAAAAAAAACGCTAAGAGAAGTGTGGTGTGATGACTGCATGCCGGCTTTGATCTCACGCGTTGGCATGGAAACGGTCTGAACAGAGGAAGAAATTGATCCGAAGTAGACACACAGACGCACGCACAAATATTACACATCTCACATAGATATATGTAAATTATCACCCTACGTCATGTGACCATGGTTACAATAATTGTTTAAAAAAATAAAAATGGCTGCATTGTTTACGTATGAGATTTTTACCATGGATGAGAGTGTAGTATACGTATTTACTGTGGATGAGAGTGTAGTAGCTGTATCCGTGAGATAGATAGATAGATAGATAGATAGATAGATAGATAGAAACACATACATACATACATACATACATACATACATAAGAACAGATATAGCAAGATAGCTCGGGAGATATAAACATAGATAGATAGATAAGAACAGACTGGGATAGATAGATTGATAGATATGAACAGATTGAGATAGATAGATAGATAGATAGATAGATAGATAGATATGAACAGATTGAGATAGATAGATAGATAGATAGATAGATAGATATGAACAGACTGGGATAGATAGATAGATAGATAGATAGATATGAACAGATTGAGATAGATAGATAGATAGATATGAACAGACTGGGATAGATAGATAGATAGATAGATAGATAGATATGAACAGACTGAGATAGATAGATATGAACAGACTGGGATAGATAGATAGATAGATAGATAGATAGATAGATAGGAACAGACTTAGATAGATAGACAGATAGACAGATAGATAGATAGATATGAACAGACTGGGATAGATAGATAGATAGATACGAGAATTGTTTAATTAATAAAGGGAATTTTTTCGAAAAAAAAGCAAAATAATTTTATTTTGAAAAAATGTTTTTTTTTTGCATAAAATTACGATAGAATTGGTTTATAGCAGGAATTATTCAATCACCCCAAATATTCATTTTCTGGCTCTTCAAAATGGTGGCAAATCAAACAGGGTGATCAAACATTTAACAGAAGTTTGTCATTAAATTTTTGGTGGCTTAGAAGTGGAAATCATGTTTAATTTATAGAAAAAGGTGTGATGTGTATGGAGAAATATGTTTTATTGAAAAAAAAACAAACTTTCCAAATAGGCTAACCATAGCTTTGTCAGAACGTCCCTGAGTTGAAAGGACATTAAATTGAATGGAAACACACTGACTCTCCGGTAAGGAAAAAGTTCCGAGCACTGCAGTCTTCAAAGAAGGTCATGCTGACAGTCTTCCGAGACATGAAAGGACCCATCACAATTAAAATTCCTTGAAAAAAGGGTAGCTATAAACAGTGCTTCCTGCTGCCAAATCAAAAGACAAAATTCACCTTTTTTATTGAATGACCTTCGTAGATAGCTAGATAGATATGGAAAGTGCTTGATTGATATAAACAGATTATGATATATTGATTTATATAGATATGGACAGATTCCGATTGACTGACAGATTAATTGATATCATCAAAATGTAGACATTTTAAAGAAAAAGGTTATTTCAAAATTTCCCATTATGAAAATTAAGTCTGTCACGTGATTGTCTAATTAACATTTCGAGTTTCTTAATCAAAGTCACCATTAAGAATGACGTCGGAGTTTGAAAAAGGTTGATGCTGAAAGAGGCTTTTTAAAAAGCTATATAACAAGGTTGGCTGGTGAACGAAATAGAGACTATGTTGGAGGTTGTGAGATATATATATATATATATATATATATATATATATATATATATATATATATATAGGCGTATTGGATTGGTTTGGTTTGGTTTTGTTTCTTTGTTTAATGGCATATCACTCCTCAAGGGTTATTTGATGCCAAAGCTATCCTTGTAGAAAAATTGCTGTGATGCTATTTAACCCATAGCTTGGGAAATAAGGTTGTTCATGCCTTTCCTGAAGGTATTAATACGAAACTGAACTTTATAGCGCAACTGGAATTCAAACTCGTTTACTTCGTGGCCTCAGTCTGGTACTTTAGCCACCACACCACGGAGACTCTCCCCAAGAGATGTATGATTATTTTCTGGGTGACTGTATAGGAATAGACAGAAATAAATTGACATAAAAAGATTAGGATATGAATTTGGACCAGTCTGTTCATATCTATCTATCTATCTATCTATGAGTCGCTATGTTTGTCATTTTACTGTTCGTTCACCCGAAGGTTTCCTGCTGGGGCCACAAGAACTTGGGGAAAATAGTCGCTTTCTTGAACGATTCATCCGAACACTTTGAAGAAAAAACTAGGATATAGGCAGAAGTGAAAGGCCTGTCTTATGTAATCAAACATGTTTAAAAGAGAAAATGCTATCTGTGTGAATATATATATATATATATATATATATATATATATATATATATATATATATATATATATATATATATATATATATATAAGTAAAAGTAGTTGGCGACTGTAGTCGAGGGCGATCCAAAGAGCCCTTTTTCAATAGCTACGACACCGAAGTGTAGAGGAGAGGGCTTCTTCTTTCCCTGGATTGCTCCACTTACCTTTGATACATACCTTACAATGGTGAGAGTTAAAGATGAAGTTATCATGTACCATTTTTTGAGTTTTTGGTGTGACTTAACGTAGGATTGAAACCTCGGTCTCTGGGGTGATTGGCGAATACTCTAACCACTAGGCCAATAGACAGACTGATATCGGTAGATATGAACAGAACTTAAGCAGATGAAAGATAGAAAGAGAAGGTGAAGTGAAAAAAGAACGAGAAAATAAAAGAGAAAAATGGAAAAAAAAGAGAATAACAGAAAGAGGCTGCAAAAATAGGACGATGAAATTAAAGAAAAGAGAAATAGAACCCCCCCCAAAAGTAAGAAGGAAAAGAGCAGAAAGGAAAGGGTGAGAGTAGAGAGACAGAGACAGAAAGACGGAGAGACGTTGATTTTGACAGAGAGAGAGAGAGAGAGAGAGAGAGAGAGAGAGAGAGAAAGAGGGTGTGAAGAATGATAAAAAGAAGAAAGAAATGAAGAAAATCGGAAATGAGAAAGCAAGAGAGGGAGAGAGACAGAGAGACAGAGAGAAAGGGAGAGAGACAGAGAGAAAATTAGAAAGAGAGAAGAAAAAACTGGTAGAAAAGAAATGGGAAAGAGAAAGGAGGGAGAGTGAGAGAGAGAGAGAGAGAGAGAGAGAGCGAGAGAGAGAGAGAGAGGGATAGAAAGAGAAAAGAAGAACGCAAAAGGCAAAAACAGTGAAAGAAAATAAGAGAGAAAGAGTAGAAAAATAAAAGAAAGGAAAAAGAAGGAAAGAAAGAAATAAAAAGTATTGATCGATAGATAGATTGACAGAGAGAGAGAGAGTAGAGAGAGAGAGAGAGAGAGAGAGAGAGAGTAAAATTGAGAAAGGAAATGAGGGAGAAATAAAAAAAGGAGAGAGTGGAAAGGAAATTTTTTTTTAAATTTAAAAAAAGGAAGGAGTAAAGAAAAGAAAAGGAAACGAGAGAGAGAGAGAGAGAGAGAGAAAGAGAGAGAGAGCTTCATGAGAGAGTGATGGGGTGTTAAGAATATGGAGAAAAAATAAAAGAGAGGCAAAAAAGAAGAAATAGAGAAAAAGAGAAAGAGAAGGAGAGAGAGAGAGAGATAGTGAAAATGTGTAAGAGAGAAGAAAAAAATGAAAGAAAAGAAAAGAAAAGAGAAAGAGAGGGAAATAGGAAAAACAGAGAGAGAGAGAGAGAAAGAGAGAGAGAGAGTGAGAGAGAACAGAGGAAAGACAGAGGCAAAAACAGTGAAAGAAAATAAGAGAGAAAGAGGGAAAAAATAAAGAAAAGATATATATATATATATATATATATAAAGAGAGATAGAGAGAGAGAGAGAGATTAAAAGTGAGAAAAGGAAAACTGGTGAAAGAGAAAATGATAGAGTGGGAAAAAAAGAAAAAGGACAAGAACTTAGAGAGAGAGAGAGAGAGAGAGAGAGAGAGAGAGAGAGAAGAGGAAATAAAGAGAGGAGAAATAAAGTAAGAGAACGAAAAAAGAGTGACTCTGTGTTGAAAACAGCACGTAATCGATAATTCTAATTTGAAGATATTAAAGATATCTGGCATCATTTAAAATATGGCGTCTCTCTCCTTACTCCGAACCCTCCACAGAACAGCTTTATAAATATCTATTGTCTTTGAGCTTAACATAATCTTTACGAAAATAAATAAAATAAAATAAAATAAAATAAAATAAGATAAAATCTTAAAAAACTTATAAATAAATAAATAAAAAGAATGGATTAAAATGAAAACTGAATTTCTTGAATAAGAACAAAATTCTCTTTTTTAAAACATACTGCATGAAAAACTAATCCTTTGAATGTTTCAGTTCATCTTGCAACACACACACACACACACACACACACACACACATATATATATATATATATATATATATATATATATATATATATTTACGGTAAGTATTTGTGTATAACACGCACTCTTAACTTTGGATTGGGAAATTCTGGAGAAAAAACAATTCTGGTGTACATCGACTTTCTAAAATTTTGTAACAACTAAACTTGACCTAAATTTACCATTTGTTCAACGTTTTTTTTCGTACTGACCAAAAATCAGAATTTATGTAGTGTACATTATGTCTTAAAACATAAAATCTACACAGTATTTAGAGCAAACGCACGGATATGTTCATATAACTATACAACAAGCCGAGAAAATAAGTTCCAATTGGAAGGAATAAAATGATGAACGAACATACTTTCCACTCTGTGACTTCATAAAACACTATACATTGCATAATAGATATAACTTACTTTCTGTCATCCAGTTCCAAATACGGATATTGTATGAGGCCGGAAATAAGTTTATGACATAGTTCTCGTGTATAATACGCAGCCCTAGCTTTTGGGCTAAAAATCTGGAAAAATAGAGCGACTTATACACAAAGAATTACAGTATATACTCCTCATGTATTATACGCAGCCTTAGCTTTTGGGTCTCAAAATCTTGAAAAGTAGTATGTCTTATACACGAACAATTATGGTATATATTTTTCGTGTATAATACGTAGCCTTAGCTTTTATGACAAAAATCTGGAAAAATAGTGCGTCTTATACAAGAATAATTACGGTATATAGTTCTCGTGTATAACACGCGACCCTAGTATTTGGGTTAAAATCTGAAAAAGCAGTGCGTAGAGTGTTCGCCAACAGTCCGGGAGACTAGGTTTCAATCTCAGGTCGAGTCATACCAAAGTCTTAAAAAATTTTACTTGATGCCGCCTTGCTTAGCACTCAGAATAATAAGGTATGTATCAAGCGTAAAGTATAGCAATCCAGGGAAAGAAGTAGCGACATTCCCTTCATCTCAGTGTAGTAGCTGTTGAAAAGGGAGCCTTCGGGTCACTCTCGACTAAGGTCGCCAACTTTACTTTTTACTACACCATTCTCGTGAACCCTCTGACATTAAATTACGTCGGGTGGTGAGGCTCCAGTTTCAATTAACCACAACAATACTTGCCATTCAGTGGAGTTTACCGTTACCCCCACCGATGAAAGTGTGAAAATGAAAGAAAGTGAAAAGATAAAAAATACCTGAACCTTGCTCGAGATCTGAGGAAGCTGGGGAACGTGTAAGTGATTGTTATAACAATTGTAGTTGGTTCGCTTGGAACAGTCGCCAAAGGCCTGGAAAAGAGTCTTGGGGAACTGGAGATCAGAAGAAGAAGCCAAACTCTTTAGACCACAACAGTGTTAAAATATGCTAGAATACTAAGAAGAGTGGAGAAGACGCGAAGAGATTTGCTGTCAGTCAGTCTCCGATAATAATAATAATTATTATTATAATAATGTTAAAGCGAAAATAGATATGACGCAGCAAAATAGCAAATGTCGGTTATGTGGTTTGGTTTAATGGCATATCACCCTTTGTAGGTTATTTAATGCCAAAGCCATTCTCCTAGAAGAACACTAGTGGTACTATTTAACCCATAGCTGGGAGGATAAAGGGGGTTCATGCCTTTCCCAAGGATATTTGCCCGAAAGTGAACGTAATAGAGCACCTGGAGTATGAACTCGCTTACCACGATTCCGCAGTCCATCGCCTTAACCAATACACCACGAGGACACCGCGGGTTATTTGGTGATAGAGACGAAGTGATCAATCATATGATAACTGAATGCAGCAAATTTGTGTAAAACGAGTATAAGACAAGAAACAAGTGGGTGCGGAAGGTGATCCACTGGGAATTGTGCAAAAATTGAAATTTGACCATACTACCAAATTGTTTTTGCACAAACCAGAATCCATCCTAGATAATGGGACACATGATATTCTCAGCGATTCTGAAATACCAATGAATCATCTCATCTCCGCCAGAAGACCTGACCTCGTGATAACAAAAAAAAAAAAAAAAAGAAAAAGAAAAGTACCTGCCCTATAATGGACTTTGAAGATCAAAGAAAACGAAAAGACGGACAAGTACTTGGACCTTGCCAAGGAACTAAAAAAGCTAAGGAACATGAACGAGATGTTGATACCAATTGTATCAGGCGTACTTGGAACCGTCATCAAAGATTTGCTAAGGTGCCCGGAAGGACGAATCGAGACCATCCAAACTCCAGTATTGATGTGACCGGTGAAAATACTGAGAAGAGTCCAACCCAGAATATGTCATGGAGAATAAGACGCACAAACTCTTCTGGGATTTTGAAATATAAACGGATCACCAAATCTGGGCCAGACGACCATGTAACGTTACGCCCCTCTACCCCACACACTTTACATCCTCTCCTACCATTTCACTTCTTACGGCCGGCCGGTGATCAACTAGTGGTTCGAGGGGGGTAACGCACATTTCTTGCCACCACAAGAATACGATCGAGGGGGCCGGAGAAAATTGAAGGACAAACGAACAAACACGAACAATGCTTGGGGTTAACCAAGAGCAGAAGGAGGAGTTATGCAACACTACATGCATGTGCAGACTAACGCTAGCGTGGGATACTAGCGAAAATTCCACAAAGCAACTGGAATGCCGACATCTCTTGACTCGATCTTCTTCGCTGGACCCTATCTTCTCTGCTACTGTCTCCGGAGTCGACCGCATCTGTCCCTGGTTCCACGCCAACTCTTCTGCTGACTCGCCTCTCTGCTGTCCCGTCGCCAACGGCCTGCCAGCTCCTTTGTCCAACCAACTCTCTTTTGCGTCCCCTTACCACTTCCGGATACGGCGAGATTTCAAGTCCCAAAATCCTTTGTCTGGTTTCGCGCCAAAACAGACAAAGGAATCGTCTGCTTGGCGGGCCACCCATATAGTGCGACAACCAGACCTTGTATAAATGAAAAAAAGAGAACTAGCCGAATTGTGGACTTTGCTGTCCCGGTTGATAACAGAGTAAAATAGAAAGAAAGCGAAAAGAAAGATAAATACCCCGATCTTGCTGGGAATTGAAAAAACTGTGGAACATGAAAGTGACATTTATACCAATTGTAATCGGTAATCTTGGTACAGTCACTAAAGGGTTAATAAAGAGGAAGAAGGATTTGGAAATAAGAGTACGAATAGAGACCATCCAGACTACTACGCTATCGAGATCGACCAGAATACTGAGAAGAGTCCTGGAACCTTGAGGAGACTTACAGTCACTCAAACTCCAGTGAGAAACCATACGCTAACGCTGGAGTGAAAAGCTCGAAAAAGAGTAAATAATAATAAACTATCGAACATGAAGGTGACGATGATACCAATTATAACTGTTGTACTTGGAACAATCCCTAAACGTTTGGTAAAGGGACAGGAAAACTTGGTACTAAGAGGACAAGTGGGGACCATCCAAACTACTGCATTACTAAGATCAGCCAGAATGATGGGAAAAGTCCTGGAGACTTGAGGGGACTTGCTGTCTCTCAAACTCCGGCGAGAAACCATCTGCTAACGCTGCTTTGAAAAACTCGAAAAAGAGTGACAATAAATAAAAACACAAGAAAATAGATTTGATACAATAGAGTGAAGAAATGAACATATGAACTAAATCAATATAATATAGTATAATAACGTTAATATACTTGAACAGCCTTCCCAGAATGCCACAGAAACTAGATTACCCTTCTCACAACGCCTAACATAACAGTATGGAAAAGGATATGTGTTAAGTGTGAATTTCTTGGTCCGTTGAGCGCATAGGCGAGAAACTGACTCTGCGTGTACGTTAATAAAACCTCTTTTTCTCTCCCTCCCTCTCCCTCTCTCTCTCTCTCTCTCTCTCTCTCTATCTATCTATCTTTCTTTACACACACACACACACACACACACACACACACACACACACACACACACACACACATATATATATATATATATATATATATATAAATATATATATATATATATGGAATAACCCAGGGAGTTCATAAAGCAATGAGTATTTATCACACATTGACTTCTTTCTATCGTTCTTCAACACTGAGAATCATATATAATTATTTGTCCAAATTCCTCATTCAGGTCAGGAATATTTTATAACACATTGAAGCTTCCATATATTTCGAAACAGATCGTTTTAAGTTACTACTCAGACAGTTTTATTGCAAGCTAAAGTGACATGAAATTTTCAGGGTGGCTAAAGTACAATCTTCTTTGTATTTAAGAGGCAGAAGTATTTGATGGTCCATTTAGCTGTTTTCAGGAGTGCCTAGACTAAACACATTGATATATTTTTACCAATGTTCCTATAAAAATAGGAGAGAAAATTTTGATAGATAGATTGGTTGATAGATTTAAACTGACTGACATCAGTTGGAAATTAGATAGATTGATAGATATAAACATATTGAGATAGATAGATAGATAGATAGATATAAACATATTGAGATAGATAGATAGATATAAACATATTGAGATAGATAGACAGATAGATAGATAGATTTAAACAAAATGACTTAGGTAGGTAGGTAGGTAGGTAGGTAGGTAGGTAGGTAGATTTAAATTGACTGAGTATGATATATATCTGTATATATATATATATATATATATATATATATATATATATATATATACATATACCCCCTCCGCTCAGGCAGGATATAACACAAGGCCAATTTTTAAGCGGAGTTTAACAGGTTTGAATTCAGAGTTTTCCTTCTCCTAGACTAGTTACCTCACCAAGGTTAAAGAACCTAGTCTGTCGTACTATTTACCCATAGCTGGAGGGAGAATAATTGGATTCATACCTTTCCCAAGGGTATTAGTGCTATGTGAAATGTAATCAGTCTCGTCCAGGATTTGAACTCGTGTCACCGTGTCCATTTATATATATATATGTGTGTGTGTGTGTGTGTGTGTGTGTGTAAGCTAATTCCGGTCGGATATTAAAACATCCATATGGCGACTTGAACGGATCAAAATAAAAATATGTAGATAAAATTTAGAATATTTAAGGAAATCAGTCTCAATGAAGAAATTCAGCCACACACACACACACACACAGATAGATAGATAGATAGATAGATGGAAAAAGACTGAGATCAATCGATTGATCGATACATAGGTATATAAATTCAAACAAAATATATATCATTTATAATCTTTATCATTAACAATAAATTCAACGAAATTAGGAATTAATTCCCTTTATATTTTATTTCAATGAATTCTCAAGTTACAATTACTATTTTAGTATTCAACGTTTTTAAAATACAGTAAAGTTTTAATTTAATGGTAACGGTATTTTTAAAAAGAAAAATGCATTAACATAATATTTGTTAAGATATGGTGTTATTTCCACCATAAAAAAGTTTTTTTCTTTTTTATTTAGGTAATTTCTCTTTTTGCAGGAAGCAATGTAAGCGACTCCACATTATATTCAAATATACAACTGTTTTTCGTCCATCTGATGAAGGTAATTTTATATGACTGAAATAAATTTATAATGGAAATACAAATTTGAATTCTTTTTCGATTGATTTTAAAAAATATATATTTTTGCGCTGCGTGTGATTTTTTGATATATTCTTATTCTGAAAGTGATTATATATTTGAAAGCCGTTGACATTAAAAACTCAGTTGTATTCTCCTTGGATTATTGTTTAACAGTCTAATCCATGGACAACTTTCCTCGGATTATATATATATACATATATAGATGTTGAAATGATAGATTGTGGTGAATGTGGCAATATGATAGAAATGTGTGGAAAGTTGGATTAATCAAACGCTTAAAACCGGTTTAGAAGGCGCGATATTTTGTTAGTTCTAAAAAATGGAAAAAAGAACGATCCACAAATATCATATATATATATATATATATATATATATAGGCATTAAAGCATGGTTTTAAGTAACTAAATATAATCCTTGGTAAAACGATGCCATTCTCTGTAAAGCATGAATTGATATTAACAGGTTATCGAACGTATTGTAGCTTGTTGTAGCCATGTCGTTACGACTATATGACTAACGAAACGCGTGGAAAAAAGCTTGATGAGAAATACACAAGGATACTGTGTGCTACTATGAATAAATACTGAGAGCAACAACCTACAAAACAGCAATTGTACGGCCACTTACCTCCTATCTCACAAACTATCCCAGAGAGACGAAGAAATACATGTTGAGTAGAAGATAGAGAAGTAATGACTAACTAACCAGTGACGTTCCCCCAAAGAAACTCCAACACACCAGAATTTGCCGATAAGCAAAAATGTACATTTATCATCTCTGTGCGAACACGGAGTACCGTCTTGAAGACTCACCAAGAGTGATAGTCGAGAAAGACGGATGGCGAGAGAAAGCGCACGCGCGCGTGTGTGTGTGTGTGTGTGTGTGAGAGAGAGAGAGAGAGAGAGAGAGAGAGAGAGAGAGAGAGAATCAAAGAAGTATGTGCTGTCGGTACTCTCTGGTGAGATATATATATATATATATATATAATGAAATGGAGAACTTTGCATTTGGATTTCGAAATAGCGTTGTTTGTCGTTGCACCTTTTTTTCTTTTTAACGAAATCAGTTGTTGTTGTTATCTTTATGTCGGGGAAGACGGTGAGCTCGACGTTTTTTAATTGACTGCGGCACCTGGAACTTTTTCCTTTCTGGAGAGTCATTATGTTTCGTCTCAATGAATGGTCTTTTCGAATGAATATAAATGAAGCAAACAGATGTTTAGCTCATTTATAAAGGGTTTTTCTTTCTAAAAAATGCCTCTCTGTCCATATCACCCATTCTTCTGCAAATTTTATATGATTTGCACATCTCAACCGCCAAAACTTTGATCCTGGAGGTCTGTCTTTGATTTGCTTCCATTTCAAATACCCTCAAATCAAATATTTTTTCAAGATTTTATATATTTTTGCCATAAACCGATTCCAGAAAGTGCTGAGCTTCACTTTTATGGCAAAAAATTCCGAAAAAAATTATTTACTTTTTGTAAAAGATTCCTCATATTCATTGAATAGCCCTCCAATATATATATATATATATATATATATATATATCATTGGAAATAGTTTTCCTTCTACTATGTAAAAATGTAAGAGAGAGAGAGAGAGAGATAGAGAGAGTCTGAAAAACAATTTTTCTTTTGTATAGAAGTAAACAAAAAAGTAAAAGAAAGAAAAGAAGAGAAAGAGAGAGAGAGAGAGATTGTGTGTGAGAGAGAGAGAGAAAGAGGGAGGGAAAGACAAACAAAAAGAGAAAGTGAGAAAAACAGTTTTCTATTCCATAGTAGTATAGTGAGTGAGAGAGAGAGAGAGAGAGAGAAAGAGAGAGAGTGAGTGAGTGAGAGGGAGAGAGGGAGGGGAGGGGAAATTAAAAAAGAAAAGTGAGAAAAAGTTTTTCTGTGACACAAAGGTAAAAAAAATGGCATTTTCTATGCATGTTTTATCGCATAGAAGTAAAAAAAAAAGTAAGAGAGAGAGAGAGAGAGAGAGAGAGAGAGAGAAGGAGAGAGAGAGAAAGAGAGAGAGAAGGAGAGAGAGAGAAAGAGAAAGAAAGAAAGAGAGAGGGAGAGAGTGAGAAAGAGAGAGAGAAAGAGAGAGAGGGAGAGAGAGAAAGAGAGAGAGGGAGAGAGAGAGAAGGAGAGAGAGAAAGAGAGAGAGAGAAAGAGAGAGAAAGAAAGAGAGAGAGAAGGAGAGAGAGAGAAGGAGAGAGAGAGTAAGAGAGAGAAAGAAAGAGAAAGAGAGGGGGAGAGAGAGAAAGAGAGAGAGGGAGAGAGAGAGAAGAAGAGAGAGAAAGAGAGAGAGAGAGAAGGAGAGAGAAAGAAAGAGAGAGAGAGAGGGAGAAAGAGAAAGAGAGAGAGAGAGAGAGAGAGAGAGAGAGAGAGAGAGAGAGAGAGAGAGAGAGAGAGATTTTCCATGACAGAAGTTTACCAAGCGGACAGAGAAAGCAAGACATGTCTATGAGGTTACCTATCAATGGAATGAGATAAAAAAAAAATAATGGAAAGACGCTGAACGACGGAATAGTGTGGAAAGACGCGTTTCTAATTGTCTCACTTGCGTCGATAAATAAAAATCTGTCTGCGGTGAGGAAACCAAGTCCTCACGAGAGATGACACAGAGACTGTCTGCTTCCCTTCTTGTTGCTAGGCAACCAGCCAGTAAATGATAGAAGTATTTGCAAAGCCATTTTGTTTTGGTTCGCTAAAAGCCTTTTTATCAAATAAATCTCTTGGACAAATGGAGACTCGTCGTGACGATGTAAATTTTACGTCGAAGCAATTGAAATATTGACAGCCTTAAGAAATGCTTGTGTACGTATCGAAAAAGATCGATAGTTGAATGGGATTTTAGGAGTAGCAAAATTGTAAATGTGAACTATAGCCACAATTAACGCCATGTGCGAAATAGACATATAATGTTCATAACGATAGAATATGTAAAGAACATAGGAATCTCGAAACTCGAAAACACGCAACGACTTCTTGTTCAGGTACGAAACCTTTTTTTATTTACTTTGAGTTAAAGGCTTCGACATAAGGAGGAGAGACACAATCTTCTATGCTGTCTTATTCATTTGGCCCCCATCTCGATCGGCCCCCATAGGGTGCAAGTTCGCCTCGCGTCTGCGAGCTACAAAAGTCGATCCTCCTCGTTTGGTGTCTAAATTTCAACTAACCAACTTTCTTCAAATCTCCGTGCGCTTCCGGTGCGTGACGTCACCCGCACCCTGTCACCCCGTTCTGCCATCTCGGGCTATTGTGACATCTCTGACTGGCACGTCCGCCCCGCGCTCGCGTTACCACCTACATCAAGGTTTGCTCCTAACTAACCCATGTGCTGAGCCGAAAGGTTCTCAGCCTAACTAAACTCAAAGGCATGAACCGAAATCCCTTGGCCATTACGTTACAAATGACATTTATTATGGTGCTAGTGGATTAATTTATGTAGCTTTGTAAGCAAATGTGTCAGAATTTAGCATCTCTTCTTGTGAGATAGCTGTAATTTTAGACACTTGATGTGGAATTCCTTTGACCAGTCTCTCAGAGGTCGCAATTCAAAGTGTTCCACACACGAGCCGGAAGCCGAGTGAAGCGTTCTGAGAGACCCAGTATAAACATATTTCGGATTTCGCGAGTAGGTCATTTTTTCGCTTTTAATGGCTGAGGTACGAGAAGATAAACATTTGCTCTAAGAGGAGACTGAGGAACCAATATACGAGACGAGTCCTGTTCCTCAAAGAACGAAGAAACTGATCTTGAGGTGTCTCTTGTCCGTGTCTTCCTGCTTCCACAGCCTCAGAGAATAAACGGTGGTGGGGGGCCAAAAACAATCAATATATTTGTGTTTCCCTCGTTAGTCAACTAATAGCCATCCCCGACGTTTCAGTTTCGCAGTTAACTCTGCCACATTTCAGTCCAGTCGGTTGGACTGAAGAATACACTGACTGCATCTCTGTAGACGGGTCTCAGATATAACATGAAAATTTGATGGCAAAGCTCTAGCCTAGGAGATTTGGGGAATGAGGAGTACCCCTTCATTGCCATTGCTCTTATTTATTTGCGCATATTTAAACGGTTGCAAGGATTGCTCACACTAATATTTCTCTTAGTGGACCTATTCATTTTGAAATATTTACTTTTTCCCCTCTTTGGACCAACAAAAAAGAATTTTTTTTACACACACTCACACACACACACACACATATATATATATATATATATATAATCATGTCGTTCATGGATTCCCTTGACTATCTATCGGCATCCGTCTATGTTGACCATCGTATGTCCATCTGGAGTAATCTATTTGGAGTAAGTCACTTTCACGTTCGTTCTAACTTCAACTGAATTGTTCAGCGTGTCTTGCTCGTCTTTCACGGATGGTTTACGAAATGGAAGGAAGGTATAGATATCGTTTTGTTGGGTCTCGGTGAAGATACTGATGAGGGTCCTGGAGATTGGAGATTTGTTAGGAATTTCTGTCATCGAATATTGGCGAATGTAGAAATTACAAATAATAAAAACAAAAATGAAACAAGAGTGAGAAAATAATCCTGTTGCTGCTGCTGCTGCTGCAGTTGTTGTTGTTGTTGTTTGTCAGCTGCTGTTTGTTAATAGTAAACACTTGAAAATTGTCGCGTTGGGAAACGAAAGCACCTGTGACTTGCCAATTTATCAACGATTGATAGATATATAGATTGATAAATAGATAGATAGATATTAACAGGCTCAGGTACAGAGATTGATGGAAAGAAACAGACGTACATAGATAGGTAGATATAAACAGGCTGAGATGTATATGTATCACTCGGCTAAGATAAATAGATAGATATATACAGACTATCATTGATAGATAGATAGATAGATAGATAGATAGATAGATATAAACAGTCATAAATAGATAGATAGATAGAAACAGACGTAGGTATGAACAGGCTGATATATATATATATATATATATATAGGCAAATAGATTGATATATACAGACTTACATATATATATATATATAGACAAATAGATTGATATATACAGACTTACATTGGTAGATAGAAAAATAAGATTGTAATAGATAGATAGATAGATAGATAGATAGATAGACGTACATTGGTAGATATGAAAAGGTTCAGATGTATATATACTACTTTGCAAAGACAGCTAGATATCAACAGACTGAGATAGGTAGATATGAATAGGCTAAGATAGTTAGATAGATAGATAGATAGATAGATAGATAGATATAAACAGGCTATATATATCAATAGGATAAGATTGATAGATGGAGAGATATAAACAGAGGGATATGCATATTCATATCGAGTGGCTAAGATATATATCAATAGACTGATAAATATACGAAGATCATTAAATAAGTCTCCTGACTTATTTCGTATGGGAACTTTTATTGATAGTACACACATGAAACTCTAGTCCCCTTCAAACTAATCTCCACCGGCTGCAATGCACTTGTTGTACCGTTCCAACAACTTCTGGAAGGCCCCATGGACGTCCTCTTGTATGAGCGTGTCAATGACCTTTGTCACTGCATCTTTCATCAAAATTGTCTCATAACGACAGCCTCTGAGCTTAGGGAATAAGCAAAAGTCACAAGGAGCAAGGTCTGGACTATAGGGAGGCTGGAGAACTGTCTTGATGTCCATCTCGGTCAAATAGTCTGTGACAAAGATGGAGTTGTGGACTGGTGCATTGTCCTGGTGGAAATACCACTGACCCGATTTGAAGAGTGCTGGCGTCTTCCGACGGAATTTCTTCCTGAACTCCCTTAAAACCTCAACATAGTAACCCTACAAGAATCTACAATTTTAAATGCCTGTACAAAAAAATTCAGGAAACTTATTGGACGCATCACGTATATATATATATATATATATATATATATATATATATATGCGTGTGTGTGTGTGTGTGTGTGTCTATGTCCGTGTCTCTGTGTGTGCGTGAGAGAGAGAGAGAGAGAGAGTCATTAGTAAGATAATATGTCATTGTATCCGTGTTACATTACTATTTATATATTAGACCATATTGTTATATATATATATATATATATATATATATATATATATATATATATATATCATCAATCAAACTAGACGACAGTCTGGTTTGCTAAACATTACACGACATGAGCTGACTTAACTTGATACCATATAATTGTGCAAATTATTTATATCAAATTTCAGCATTGAATAACAGATAATTGGTTGATAAGCTGTTAAAAAAATTACCCAACCCAAACAAATGTATCTTTTCATGTGACCATTTCTTTCACGTGCGCAGATCATCTTGCAACAAGAAAAAACAGGAAAAAAATTAATATATAAAACAAGTCCACCATTTCATCAGTAAATGAATCCCATAAATACTTTTGTGATACGCCCCAGAGTCAACAGTGAGGGAATTATTACCCCCTTAAATTTTATTCACCTGCGGAGTAAATGACGAATATAGAACATCCCTTGGAAGTTGAGCCACTGCGACGAGTATGGCGGCATATGCATAAACAAAGCAATCAATTAGTTCCACTTTACAACACTGATAGTTTACGACAGTGAGTTGTTAAATCACGAAGTTTATACAGAAAAAGCATTCATAAAAGATAAAAAAAATGACATGAGGCGGTGCCCGTAGTGTAATGGTTATCGTCGAAGGAAATGGACACGGCGACACGAGTTCAATTCCTGGACGAGACTGATTGCATTTCACATAGCACTAATACCCTTGGGAAAGGTATGTATCCAATTATTCTCAATCCAGTTATGGGTAAATAGTAGGGCAGACTAGGTTCTTCAGCCTTGGTGAGGCAACTAGTCTAAGAGAAGGAAAACTCTGATTTCAAACCTGTTAAACTCCGCTTAAAAAATTGACCTTGCGTCATATCCTGTCCGAGAAGGGGGGGGGTAAACATAATAAAAAATGACATAGAAAAAGGAATTTGGTTTTGAGATGGTATATTCTATTAACACGAAATTGTATAGCGTAGTGACACAAATTTTTCACTCAGGATATTTTTTCTTTCTAAAGCTCTCAGACGAAATATTCTAAGTCAGAAGTGCTGCAAAGAAGGCAACATTGATTTATTTCCACGTTTTCCGAAACGGTTATCACCCTAAAGATTAGGCATAGGTTCCTGAGTTTAAATCCTGGCTGTTTATATTTTGCATAGTGATGATTAAAAGAAAAACATGGACCCTATCCGTTTTCACCTCGTCCCCAGGTGTGCAGATTGGGTTCTTTGGCCGAGATGATGCAACTCTGCCATACAACACAAATTAGGTTTTTCTTTTTTTTTTTTTTTTAGAAAACTTTCTGCTTGCACTAATAAATTCATCTTTTAATTTTTGCTTCATGAGTCCAGAAAAAACGAAGAAGACAACAATACTGCTGGGCAAAAATATTATCTGTATCTTTTCTTTTCCATTATTACCCGAAATGGACATATGGAATGAGAAAGGGACAAAGATGACCTAGTATGCAGGATCAGGATGCAAATCTTTGGTGAACCGCTTCTTCTTCATTCTGCTTTCGTGAGTCTGATACTGGGCCAGTTTCGCGAGTCTCGCATTATCTCATGGCCTCAAATCATCTTACCTACACTTCACTTGTCTGCTTTTGCGAGTCTGGCATTATCTCAAGGCATCGAATCATCTTAGCTTCTCGCTTTACGGTTTTCGTGAGTCTCCGACAGCTCAGGCTTTTCTCTGCTTCCCAAACCTGGACAGTCTGGCACAAGGCCACTGCTTACAGCAGGATAACGTCCCGTAGCTTTTCTGCCGGTTTTCTTGATTGTCCCTGGGTTGAAATATTCCGCATTATATATAATTTTACGAACGCCCTAGTAAATCGCAGAGGAAACATCTTCGTTTTGTTTAGTTTAGGAAATGGGTGCGTATCCTGTTATGCCACCCAACTTATGCGGCATGTCAAAGTGACCATCCGGTCAATATTCGACACATTGATTTTTCATGAAAAAAATATCAAAAAGTCCCATAGAGCAAGATTTATATATTTTTTTGACCACGTGACTCAATGGCCAACGTGATGGAATGCGAAATCACAGTGACCGGGTTAGAACCATCAAGTTTACTTTCACTTAACAATGCTAAAAAAAGCATAATCTGCTTGACTATTTAACCATAGCACGTGAGAGAAGAGAAGTATTCCTAATTTTTCCAAAAGGCATTAGCACAGACTGAAACCCGGATAGCGTCGTCCTGGTTTCGACCTCAAATCACCGGATCCATTACTAAAAGAACGACAGACGTTGCATTAAAACGATGCACCCGTTTCCTTGACATCATCTCTCAACTGTTTAAAAACATACCAGCTAATGGAACACGGTTTAGTATCTTTGTGGAAGTGGTCTCTTTAAAATGACCATGGAACGTATTTTGGCGATTATTGATAAATATCTGTTTCACATGAAAATTGCCATTTTGGATCTAACACGATGTGTACTACTGTGATTATATTGTGAATGGTATATATACTTATTTCAAGAAAAAAACAAAATTCGGTCACATTAGGATTATGAATTTATTTCCATCCTGGTAAGAGCATTGATATGAATCAAGAACTCAAAAAAAATTTAAAGGACTTCTTTGGATGTAATATGGAGATAAATTATGTTTTTTTCTTGAAAGAATAGTGTTCTTTTCCAACGAGTGTCCTGTATATGACCCAAAATAATCTGATGGTGAGGTTCCACTGAGGCTGGGGCTTTATGAAATGCGGAGCACCCCTTTATTGCTATCGCTCGCATGTCCACTCTGGCCCGGAGTGGTAGCACCTGATAGGGCCTAATCTATGGGTCAAATAGAACTAAAGTATGTACTCTTGCTAAACTGAATTGTTTGAAATAGAACTGTTAATGTGAATGAAAATGGATTTGGCATTAATTAACCTACAACGATTGATATGCCATAAAACCCGAACAACCAACCAACATAAAATATGTTGCATCCATCAAGAATAACCTAATGATCCACGACACTATATCCAAGTTTAGTTCAGACGGCTGGGGCAGTAGAATATACCGACTACATCTCTGCAGAGAGGTAAGCCCCAACCACTAACGAGAGTCTTTGATATGAAACTAAACAATCTGACGGTGAAGCTCCAGTAATGCTGGGGTTTTGGGTAACACGGAGTACTCCTTTATTGCCATAACTCCCAGGTCGAAACTGACCCGGAGTGGTTGCACCTGATAGTGTCTTATCTATAAAAGTGTTTGACATTTTCACTGAATGCAAACAAATTACTCATACTAAATAGAATTACTTGAAATAGAACTGTTTGGTTGGTTGGTTAGTGGGTTGGTTGGGGTTTTATGGCACATCAACCTTTGTTGGTTATTCAACGCCAAATCCATTTTTAGGTAAGTAATCAGTTCTATTTCAAACAATTCAGTTTAGCATGAGTACACAGTTTTTCAAAAACATTTCTATTTCAAACTATTCAGTTTATTCCAGCAGTTATATATAACAATTCAGTTTCGTGTAAGTACAGTTTCAATGTCAAAAACAGTTCAATTTCAAACAATTCAGTTTGGCATAAGCACGCAGTTTAAATGAAAGTACAGATTAATTGCGAAAAACATTTCTATTTCGACCTATTTAGTTTAGACAACCAGTTCTAATTTAGCTAATTCAGCTTAGTATAAGTACAGATTTTTTTTACACACAGTTAAATGTCCAAACAGTTCTATGTTAAACAATTCAGTTTAGTGTGAGTACAGTTTCAATGTCAAAAATAGTTTAATTTCAAATAATTCAGTTTAGCATAAGCACGCAGTTTAAATGTAAGTACAGATTAATTGTGAAAAACATTTCTATTTCAAGCTATTCAGTTTAATCACACAATTCAGTTTAGCATAAGTATGCCTTTAGTTCTATTTAACCCATAGATAGAGCCCTATCAAGTCGTATCATTCCAGGCCAGAGTGGACTTGGGAGCAAAGTCAATGAAGGGGTGCTCCGTATTCCCCAAGGCCCTAGCATTACTGGGACCACACCATCAGACTGTTTAGTGACATAAACAGGACATTCAGTGGGGTGGGGTGGGGTCTTACCCCTCTGTAGAGGTGCAGTCGGTGTATTCTACAGCCCCAGCCGACTGGGCAAAAGAACTGTTTGGTGACTGCGTGTAAACAAATGACAAATGGGTAATGTTTAATATGTTAGGAGAATGTGAGTGAAGAATATGTGAAGATAAATACACTGAAATACGTAAAATATTTCTTTTACCTGTGAAATAGATATTTTAAATCGCCTCAGTATAAAAGAAGAATGAAATTGAATTAATGTGAAGATATATACATTGAAATAAGTAAAATATTTCTTTTACCTGTGAAATGGGGGTTTTGAAATCGCCTTAAAACACCAAGAAGAAATACCACTTACCTGTAAAAAAGATACAAAAATTTGTTAGAAAAATGTTGAATTAATGGATATCAATATTTAAAAAGTCTGATAAATTGATTTTAACGCCATGTTAATCCGTCTAGGGTGTTAATATGCCAAGAGGTTAGGGAATAGCGTTCATTGTATTTTTGTATCTGCATCATTTGTCTTGTTTCTTAAGAGGTTGTATTTTGCATGAGGTTTGGTCCCATAGATGAGATCCTAATAGGTATTAAAGTGGACCTGGGAGTAATGTCATTGAAGTCGTACTCCACACTCCTTAGATCTCCAGTACTGGATGGTTTGGTTTGGTTTGTTGGGTTTTATGGCATATCAACTTTTGTAGGTTATTTAATGCCAAATCCATTTTTATGTAAATAATCTGTTCTATTTAAAACAATTCAGTTTAATTGTCAAGAACATGTCTATTTGAAACTATTCAAGCAGTTATATGTAACAATTCAGTTAAGTGTAAATACAGTTTTAATGTCGAAAAACAGTTCTATTTGAAATAATTCAGTTAAGCATTAGCACACAGTTTAAATGTAAGTACGGTTTAATTGTCAAAAACGTTTCTATTTCAAGCTATTCAGTTTACTCAAACAACTCAGTTTTGCATAAATATGCTGTTAGTTCTATTTGACCCATAGATAGGGCCCCATCATGTGCTACCATTCGGGGCCAGAGTGGACCTGGGAGCGATGGCAATGAAGGGGCACTCCGCATTCCCCAAAGCTCCAGTCCTGCTGGAACCTCACCATCAGATTGTTTAGTGTCATATGCAGGACACTCGTTAGGGGGTCTTACACCTCTGCAGAGGTGCAGTCAGTCTATTCTACAGCCCCAGCCGACTGTAGTTAAATGTCAGACAGTTTTATTTCAGATAATTCAGTTCAGCATAAGTACACAGTTTAGACGTCAAAAACAGTTCTATTTTGTACAATTCAGTTCAGCACTAGTACGTAGTGTCAATTTCAAAACAATTCTATTTTAAACAATTCAGTTTAGCATAAATACGCAGTTTCAATGCAAAAGTCAGTATAGTGAAAGAAGCACGGTTTAGTTATTTTTAACCCATCGATAGGACCCTTATCAGGTACTACCACTCCTGGCCAGAGTGGACCTGGGAGCGATGGCAATGAAGGGGCACTCCGCATTCCCCAAAGCTCCAGTCCTGCTGGAACCTCACCATCAGATTGTTTAGTGTCATATGCAGGACACTCGTTAGGGGGTCTTACACCTCTGCAGAGGTGCAGTCAGTGTATTCTACAGTCCCAGCCGACTGGGCAACCAGTACAGGAGCTTCATCTTCTGATCTAGTGTAATGTCATACATACAGCAAAGTAAGGTAATGTGGAGAAAGAGATGAAACGTTTAATTACATGATAAACGAATGCAGGAAACTAACACAAAGAGAGTACGGAAGTACTAATGTACTCGAGTACACAAGACATAGTGGATAAAAGTGATTGTATAAAAATTGTTGTAGAGATTTAAAAAAAATTTTTTTTTCAATATAAACTGATGATTCCATAAATAGTTATCTCATGATATAATGAGCGAAAATCGATATGAAACGCGAAAAAAGAAAAAAAAAATGACTGAAAAATTAGAAACTAAAAAAAAAAAAATGATGTACATATTTTTATTGTTTTAAGTAGAGGAATTAATATTGTGAATTGAATTACCATCTATTCCCTTGCCCCTGAGGTATAATAATTACGCAGATGCGTATTTCTAAGATTCTTGGGAAGACATGAACCTGGGGGGTGACCGTGTCCTCTGGAAAGAGTACGGATGTAACTTGCAAGACACATTTAGGTTTTTTGGCCGCGCAATTACGGTGACTAGTTGATTTGGCGTCCTTCTGCGCGATATGAACCAGTAGCTCAGTTGTAGAGTTTCTGCGCTGCAATTTGTGATCGCTGGTTCGATCTCCAGTAGTGGAGATTACGGTTTACACTTCTGATGAAACCTTATAAGGTCAAAACAGCTGTTCCGTGTTCCCGTATATAGTGTGCTGGAGTTCGGCGGATTTCCTGTCGTGGTAATTCAATTAAAACCAAAATGAATTTAGTATTTTCAAAACTGAAAAAAAAAGAAGAAATTAATAAATTTCTTTCTTTGAGGAACATTTTCCAATTTAGGAAATATTTTTTCTCCTAAGACACATCACTGTTTAAACAACACTGTAACGCTGGTGATCTTTCACTGAAGTCTGAGGAATAGCAAGTCTTCTCAAGTCTCCAGGACTCTTCTCAGTATTCAGGCCGATCTTAATTATGCTATGGTCTCAATAGTCTTGACTCTTTCTTTGATTTCCAATTTCTCCAGTCTTTTTCCAAGCCTTTCAGAACTTCCAAGTGCTGCAACTACAATTGATATAACTGTCATCATTCATGTTACACGAATTTTTTCGTTCTCAGGCAAGATCCTAGTCTTTATCTTTTTGATATCTTTCATTTTCACTTCATGGACAGCTGGCATAACGGAATCCAGTTGATGAGATGTTATTTTCTTCTTGTTAATCAATAAAATGTTTGGCTAGGATTGGGTGATCCATCTGTATCTTAAAATCACTGTGAATTTTATGTGCCTGATTTTTGGGGGAGGGATACTGGTCTGTGGACATATCATTTGTCAGAATGGACACATTTTAATCCCTGGCATATGTGAATTCTTCACATCAGCTTTCACTGAATCCTAAGTGACAGCAAGTCTTCTCTTGTCTCCAGAAATCTTCTCAGTATTCTAGCCGATCATAAAAATGCTACCGTCTGGATAGTCACGAATCGCCCTCTGATTTCCAAGTCTTCAAGGCTTCTTTTTAAACCCTTCGTTATTTTATTTCTTGGGAGTTTTTCACGTCAGCTTTAGTTGACAGCAACTCTTCCAGATCCCTTACCATATCTTGGGAAAAACAGTTCTAAGCGCGCCAATTATAACTTGTAATATCGTCACCTTCATGTTCAAGAACTTTCTAGATTTCAGGCAAGGTCCAAGTACTTCTCTATATTTTCGTTTTTTTTTTTAAATTTTTACTCTGTAAAATAATTCTGTTATTATTGTTATTATTATCATTATTAATGAAAGTTGAGGTAAGATTGCGTGGATTATGATTCTAAAAATATCTGCCGGATATCTACTCTCGTAACGCCAATGTCTGCCACGACTAAGGTCAATTTTTATGTGCGAGAAGATAAAGAAAAAGTGGTTGAACGTTTCTGGTCTGATAGAAAAACTAGATTTTGTATCTATAAATAAAACGAAAAAGAAAGAAAGAAAGAAACATCCTTCTCCGAGCACACAAAGGCGTGGCCGTGAGAACGAGCAAGAGAAAATGCCGTGTATCGTGTACATCACTTGACATGGAAAAAAACATCACAGGTGTAACTTGGTTGGGAGGTGGGGGTCGAATGATCTTTATTTCCAGTTTTTTTTTTTTTTTTTTTGGTCTGACAGGTGTCGAGCTGAATGACTTACTAGTAGCTTTGGGCGGGTGATCAAAGGTAGACATGAGCAGCTATATTCTTTCATTGGGTTGAAATAATCAGGCTTTTATGAATGTACGGAAGTACGGCTTATATATATATATATATATATATATATATATATATATATATATATATATTCACCACAAGTATAAATATATTAAACGTATTTAATAACTAACCACCCATCCTAACAGAATGAACCAACCCCATCTATAAAATTCATAAAAAAGTAAGTAAAGTTGTCGACCTTAGTCTAGGGCGACCAGAAGGCTCCCTTTTCAATAGCTACTACACCGAGGTGTAGGAGAGGGCACTACTCCTTTTCCTGGATTGCTCCACTTTTCCCTCGATACGTACCTTATATTGCTGAGCGTTAAGCAAGGAGGTATCAAGTACCATTTTTAAAGTCTTTGGTATGACGCGACCTGGGATTGAACCTCGGTGTCCCGGACCATTAGCGAACACTCTACTCACTAGACCAATAAAGCTGAAACACCCCAAATACACATAAACTATTCCAATAAATATAAAACTCACTGCAACAAATGATCTAACACGCCACCCGAAGATGACCAGCGAAATGGTCGAAAGCGTTGGGGCTAATATAGGGTTCTTTCTTTACTAACTTGACCCAGAAGTAAGAAGCCAAGTGAGAAGACTTGAACGTTTTCACTTGAAGATTTTTAAAAGAAGCAATCCACGGTATTTAACCAAACCTGTTTATATATATATATATATATATATGTATATATATTCTATTTCAACTAAAAAAATAAAATAATATTTACATTATTTTTGTTTAATGATAGATGAAATATTGTCGATTATACACAGGCACACACACACACAAACACACACATACACACACACACACACACATACGAATAAAATAGACAATATTTCAACAATAAATAATTATAACAATAATAATAGATTGTGCCAGTTGTGATTGGTACTTTTGGCACAATAACTAAACGATTATTAAAAGACCTGGAGGACTTGGAAGTTGGCGGACGGGTAGAGACCACCCAAATCACTGCATTGCTGAGAACGGCCAGAATCCTGAGACGAGTCCTGGAAACTTGAGCAGACTTGCTGTCACTCAAACTCCAGAGAAAAACCATCAGCTAACACTGAGGTGAAAAACTCTAAAGGAGTAAATAATAAAACTAAAAGAATGTGAAAAGAAGGATAAATACCTCGACCTTGCTTGGGAATTGAAAAAACTGTGGCACATGAAGGTGACAGTTATACCAATTGTAATTGGTGCTTTTCATATAGTCACCGAAGTATTAATAAAGGGACTGGAGAACGTGGAAATAAAAGGACATGTCGAGACCATCCAAACTATCGCATTATTGGAATCGACCAAAAGAATGACTCTTGAAGACCTGACCTTTGTAATCATTCGGACTCCAACGAAAGACCATCTGATAACACCAGTGGAAAAAACCCACTTGGAATAATAATAATAATAATAATAATAATAATAATAATATGTAAGAACACTTTGACATAGTTAAGAAAGGGAAACCTTAAGAAAAAAACTGAACTGCTTCCGATAGCAGCACGAAATAACGCCATAAGGACTATCTATGTCAAAACAAGAATAGACAAGACGAAACAAAACAGTAGACGTAGATTATTTGGTGATAGAGATGAAATGATCCATCACAAAATAGACGAACACAATAGAGCGAGTATTAGACTACACACGACTGGGTGATCCACTGAGAATTGTGCAAAGAGATTATTAGACTAGACACGACTGGGTGATCCACTGAGATTTGTGAAAAGAAAGTATTAGACAACAAACGATTGGGTGATCCACTGAGAATTGTCCAAAAAGAGTATAAGACTACACACGACTGGGTGATCCACTGGGAATTGTGCAAAGAGAATATTAGACTACACACGACTAGGTGATCCACTCAGAATTGTACAAAGAGAGTATTAGACTACACACGACTGGGTGATCCACTGGGAATTGTGCAAGAAATTTTAATTTGACCATACGGACAAATGGTACATGCACGAAACAGAATCCACACTAGAAAATACGGCACTAAAATTCTCTGGGATTTTGTTATACAAACCGAGCAACTAATCTCGGCTATCGATTTTACACTTTTAAATTCAATATTACCATCGAATAAGAAGTAAGTAAAGTTGGCGACCACAGTCGAGGACGACCAGAAGGCTTCCTTTTCAATAGCTACTACACCGAGGTGTAGGAGAGGGCACTACTCCTTTTCCTAAATTGCTCCACTTTACCCTTAATCATCATCATCATCATATCGTGCTGGCAGCACGGATATCCCTGACCCTCTCTCGCCACTCCTCCCTATCGTTCATCGCCCTAGGCAGGTCTTCAGGACAACAACCTGTATCCTCACATAGCTGCTGTGTGTACGTTCGTGCTGGTCGTCCTGCTTTTGCGCGGCCGTGTGTGGGGATCCATAAGAGTACATCCATTATGAGTTCATCTCTGCTTCTCCAGCAATGTCCTGCATGTCTGGTTCACCTAACTTGAATAGTTTTCGTGATAGGGGGCAGGTGGCCGTACAGTTGGTGTCTTGTGGGGCGTTGCTGCCAGGACTTGTTCAGGATTGCACGCAGCATTCTTGTGTAATTGCCATCTAGTTTCTTCTCCAGCCGTTTTGTTAGCGTCCATGTAGTGCATCCATATAGCAGTATCGATGCAACCGCTGCCTGGAAGAAACTGCGTTTCATTTTATCGGTTAGGTCTGATTTCCATATAGTCGATAGCCTATTGATAGCTGTCCATGCTTTCGTTAACCTCGTTTCGATGTCCTTTTCGGTTGATTCGACGCTGCTTCCTAGGTACGTGAATACGTACCTTATATTGCTGAGTGTTAAGCAAGGAGGTATCAAGTACCATTTTTAAAGTCTTTGGCGAATACTCTACCCATTAGGCCAAAATGACCTTTAAATAGTTTCATTGGTAGCTGTTGAATACACTGACTGTATCTCTGCAGAGGGAAAAGACTTCTCCCCAACGAGTGTCCTAGATATGACACTAAATAATCTGAGGTAATGCTGGAGTTTTGGGAATACGGCGTACCCAATCATTACCATCGCTCCCAGGTTGACTCTGACCCGGAGTGGTAACAGTTGATAGAATCCCATCTATTGGTCAACTATAATTAAACTGAGTGCAAACAAATGACTGGTGCTAAATTGAATTGTTAGAAATAGAACTGTTTGATCATTTAACTGTGTGTAAACAAATGAATGACGTTTAAATGAATTGTTGTTGATATATAGCAATACTAAGAACCATTTAACTTTGTTGACTTATGCTAAATTGAATAGATAGAAATAGAACTGTTTGGTCCTTTAACTGTGTGGAAAGAAATGACTGATGTTTAAATGAATTGTTAGTGATACATAGCAATACTTGAAACTATTGAAACGCATGAAAAAAATGAGTTTAGGCTCGTTTAAAATCTTTATCAACAAAGTGTATCTTACATATGTATAAAAAAGAGGATTTGACATTAAATAAGGGTTGGTAAGCCATAAAACCCAACCCAACTAAATTCTTAAAGACCCATTTGATCCATTGATGGGCCCTTTACAGGTACTTCCATTCCGGCTCGGAGTAATGGCAAAGAAAGAGTACAACTCAGGCCACTGATTTGCCGGACTGAAACTTTACCAACAGAGACTGCCTAATGTCGTTGTTAACACACTCTCTTTCGTGGTGCAATGGTCATCGGTGTTGAAAAGGAATACAGCGACTCGGCTTCAAATGCTAGACGAGGTTGATCGCATTTCATATAATACTAATACCATTGTGAATGGAATGAATCTAAATATTCTCTTGTTGGGCAGACTGTGTTTTTTAAACTTGGTATGTGTTTTCTATCCTACCGGTGAACATTAATGGGTATGTCCCAATCTTCATATATACGTTTGGAAACTATTGTGAGGGGATAATTTTTGCTGCCTAAGTAATTGCCACTTACAGTGGGTTACATTCTTCACATCGCAGGCTAGTATTGTATTTTGTTAATGTTATAAAGATTTCTATTTCATTTCCAACCACCGTTTTGGTTATTTTTCATTCAGTAACCTTTTGTTTGGTTACAAAGGTATGGCAACCGGTCTAGGAGAAAGAAAACACTTTCACTCGTTAAACCCTGCTTAAAAATCGACCTTGTTTCGCATCCTATCTGTAACGGAGAGGTAGAGTAGATACATACCCCTCAGCAGGGGAAATAGTCAGAGTACTCTAACCCCCACCGACAGGGCGTTTTCATTTTTGCAATTGACTTTGTTGTGATTTAGAAATCAAACCCACTAGATTTTATTTTCGGACCAAGGATTTTAAAGTTTTTCTTTCCTCGCCTGGAAAGATGTTATAATCCCAATTCTATCAACCATCCACGGCAAATATCTTTGTCAATGTCTTAATTTGAAAACGATCAAAGATTTAAAAAAATAAACAAAACAAATAAAAGAAAAAAAGAGTCTCCAAAGGAAAAGTTCAATTATTGAAAACGAGATAAGATTACTGCAAAAAATCGATAATGGATGTTGATTTTTGATTTGTTTACCCTTGAACGGATCAAATAAAAAACAAAATAAAAAAATAAACAATAATAAAAAAAACTACAAACAAACCGGCTTTCTGATTAAAAATAATATTTCCTATTTTTCAAGATCGAGTCTAACATAGAAAAAAATCCGTAAAATACTCATAATCCTTTCGATATTTCTGACAAAACATTTTTATTATTTGTAATTACAGATGAATATTTTGAATGCTTCAACATTCATTTACGCTTGTTTCCCGATATTTCAATCTTCTGCTTTATCGACTGAGGCAGTAGAATACAACGACTGTACATCTGCAAAGAGGCAGGACCCAATCCCGAACTGATCTCAAACAGTGTTCTAGATATGACCCTAAACTACAACTGATAGTGAGGCTCTTTCGACTGGGGCTATAGAATACATCGACTGTACATCAGCAAAGAGGTAGCACCCAATCCCAAACAGTGTCCTAGACAACATTTGATAGTGAGGCTCTTTCGACTGGGGCTGTAGAATACAAGGACTTTACATCTGCAAAGAGGTAGCACCCAATCCCAAACAGTGTCCCAAACAGTGTTCTAGATATGACCCTAAACTACAACTGATAGTGAGGCTCTTATGACTGGGACTGTAGAATACAACGGCTGTACATCTGCAAAGAGGTAGCACCCAATCCCAAACAGTGTCCCGGATAAGATCCTAAACTACATCTGATAGTGAGGCTCTTTCGACTGGGGGTGCAGAATACAACGACTGTACATCTGCAAAGAGGTAGGACCCAATCCCGAACAGTGTCCTAGATATGACCCTAAACAACATCTGATAGTGAGGCTCAATCAACCGGGGCTGTAGAACATAACGACTGTACATCTGCAAAGAGGTAGCACCCAATCCCAAACAGTGTCTTAGATATGACCCTAAACTACATTTGATAGTGAGGCTCTTTCGACTGGGGCTGTAGAATACAACGACTGTACATCTACAAAGAGGTAAGACCTGATCCCAAACAGTGTCCTAGACATGACCCTAAACTGCAACTGATAGTGAGGCTCTATCAACCGGGGCTGTAGAACATAACGACTGTACATTTTCTGAGAGGTTGGACCCAATCCCAAACAGTGTCCTACATATGACCAGAAACTATATCTGATAGTGACGCTCTATCGACCGGGGCTGTAGAATATAACGACTGTATATCTGTAAAGAGGTAAGACTTGATCCCAAACAGTGTCCTAGACATGACCCTTAAATACATCTGATAGTGAGGATAGTAAAATCATAATAAAGCCATTCATATGTACGCAAATTATTTATATTTTTACTTGATCAATAGATTACCCAGTCAGCTGGAGCTGTAGAATACTCCGACTGCACCTCAACAGAAGGGTGCGACCCCTCACAACGAGTGTCCTGGATATGATGTCAAACAGTCTGATGGTGAGGCTCCACTAAAGCTGGAGTTTTCGGGGATTGCGCAGCAGCTCTTCATTGCCGTAGCTCCCAGGTTGACTCTGGCCCGAAGTGGTAGCACTTGATAGGGCCCAGTCTATTGTTCAAATAGAACTAAACTGAGCACTTAGGCTCGACAGAATTGCTTGAAATAGAACTGTTTTGACATCTAAACTGTGTACTTATGCTTAACTGAATTGTTTGAAATAGAACTGTTTTTGACATAGAAATGGTACTGCGCTATTCGCCAATGGTCTGAGAGACCAGGGTGCAAACCAAGGTCGAGTTACACCAAAGACTCAAAAAATGGTATGTGATGCCTCCTTCCTGAACACTCAGTATTATAAGGGACGGATCAAGAGTAAGTGGAGCAATACAGGGAAAGAAGTAGTGCCCTCCCCTA
Source organism: Sepioteuthis lessoniana (assembly GCA_963585895.1). Lineage (NCBI taxonomy): Eukaryota > Metazoa > Mollusca > Cephalopoda > Myopsida > Loliginidae > Sepioteuthis > Sepioteuthis lessoniana. The sequence goes on along the minus strand of OY757947.1, from coordinate 33,855,215 downwards.
AACTTCAGAGAAGTAGCTAATGAAAAGAGAACCTTCGGTCACCCTCAGCTACGGTCCGCCAAATTACTTATATATATACTGTATATATATATATGAATCGAAATCTATGTATCTCATCCTGTTCATATATGTCTATCGATTGTTAAAATCGTCATTTTGTTCATATCTATCTATCTATCTATCTATCTATCTCTGCTACTCTGCCCATATCTATCTATCTATATATATATATATCTTTGCTAATCAGCGCATATTTATATATCTATCTATCTTTTCATGCGTATCAAGTACCGAAACACACACACACGTACAAGCACACATTCACACGCATATATATATATATATATATATATATATATTACCAATCTATCGATCACGGACCGGATGAGACCCGTGGTCAATTTTTGTTGAAGCGCAGGCTGCCCTATTATTCATAGCAGGTGGGTGAATATTTGGACTAATACCTTTCCCCAGAGTATTCGCCCTACGTGATATGCGAACAACCTCGTCTAGAATTCGAACGCGGGTCACCGTGTCGATTTCCTACAACCGTAAATATTATACTACCACCAACTCCACACACACACACACACACACACAGACACGCACACACTTATATATATATATATATATATAATCAAAAAACTTAATTAACCATTATTTGGTTATTCTATATTTACATCAGCTGGCACCTCTATAAAAGAGACCAGCTGCCTCAAATAGCCATCACACAATGGAGAGAAAAAAATTATTAATTTTCATACATTGAACACTCCAATATTTTGCCAGAATCCTCAAATATAATGTTACTCAAGTCATCTTCTAAAAATATTCTTATATATATATATATATATATATATATATATATATATATAAGCATGTTTGATTAAATAATAAAGACACATTTTATCTATATGATCTTAGGAACCTTTCAAGTTTCATGGCCAGAGTTTTGGTTCGGGTTAGAGACCAGCAGCATCAAATAGCCATCACACAATGGAGAGAAAAAAATTATTAATTTTCATGCATTGAACACTCCAGTATTTTGGAAGAATCCTCAAATATAATGTTACTGAAGTCATTTTCTAAAAATATTCTTATATATATATATATATATATATAAGCATGTTTGATTAAATAATAAAGACACATTTTGTCAATATGATCTTAGGAACCTTTCAAGATTCCTGGCCAGAGTTTTGGTTTCAGGTTAGAGTTGGTAGATGAATTTACCGACATTGTCCCGACGGCTTTATACTTGCAAAGTACCCCTGATGATGGCCTGTGAAAGGTCCGAAAGCGTTCGAGATAATTTCGGTAAATTCATCTACCAACTTCAGCCTAAAACCAAACCACTTATCAGGAAACATGAAAGGATCATCATAAAATTATATAGATAAAATGTGTCTTTATTGTATAACTAACCCTGCTTAAGTGAAGGACTGTTACCCAACTACACACACACATACATGCATATGCATACACACACACACACATATATATATATATATATATATTAGTGTATATATATATATATATATATATATACTAATTTTTATATATAATCTATAATTCTGTTGGTGTGAAAAAACCCAAATTGTAGAATTCGCAAATTCTACAAACTAATATCTGCGACAAAAATTCAGTAAAAAATGTATTTGTCGCTGTCTCCCACCAGACAGGACTTGACACAAGGTCAAAAGTCCGAAGGCCGATTAAAGTGGGGATAAAGGGGAGGGAAAGGTCGGGAACGAGCCGAGACTCGAACCCTGCTGGTCTGTGCTGCCCATCGACCCACTAAGTGTAATGTGGGTCTAATGAGGCAAGCAGTTTCACGAATCCAAATTTGGATCCGGGCACGTATGCAGGGTTATGGCTTAAACTAGACAGCAAGGTCTAGTGCCATACATAGGGGAAAGAGGATGCAGTTCGCCCACCCGAGGGTTCAGTAAAAAAGGAAAAGACGAAAAACACACGTGCTACTTGAAAATAATCAAACGGCACTATGTCTGGTCAAAAGAATAAAACACCGATAGAATTACCTTAGCAAAAACGTAATAAAGTGGTGAATGCACAAGATAGAGCTAAGTAAAGTTGGCGACCATTGTCGAGGGTGACCCGAAGGCTTCCTTTTCGATAGCTACTACATCAAGGTGTAGGGGAGGTCGCTACTCCTTCCCTGGATTGCTTCACTTTACCCTTGATCCGTACCTTATAATGCTGAGTGTTAAGCAAGGAGGTATCAAGTACCATTTTTTGAGTCTTTGGTATGACTCGACCTGGGATTGAACCCAGGTCTCCCGGGCCATTGGTGAACACTTTAACCGCTAGGCCAATGTCCGGTAAGATAGAGCTAATATTATGAAAAGTATTCCGACATGGCCAAAGCGGCTCTTCTGGATCACATTGGCTCGTTTAGGTGAAACCTTGGCCGACTCGCTTTTGGCCATGTACGAATTGATTTCATTTTATAAAAGAGCAAAGTGGCCTCCCAATTTTAAAGGAAAGCTTCTGCAGTCATCAAAGAAGCCAAGATCTGATTGGCTGTTGCAAAATTAAAAGCGATACCGATAAAGAGAGTTACTTCTGCAATCGTTTGTCTCGTGTGAAAGATACGCAGGGTTAGCTGCCGGGATGGGAGTTGGCGTAAGATCAATGCCAACTGGGTCATTTGGGCGAAGGGGTCTGATGTTGCAAGACCCGAAACCCCCTATGAACCCAAAAGAAACATCACTAATGACCCATCCGGATGCTTCAATGAAGATCTATAATATGAGTAAATACATAGATATATTTGTTTAAAAAACAAGAACTTTAGAAATATATATATATATATATATATATATATATATATATATATGTATGTCTTTAAGAAAAAAAACCAAAGACCGGTTAATTCAGGATTATAAATTTATTTCCATCCTGTTTTTCAGTTTCTGGTGTGAACCAAAAACACGAAGAAAAAAAGAAATATTGCTCTGTAATAAATTACATTGAGCTCTCTACCAGGAAAATTTAAATGTTCAGCTCTTGAATGATTTTCTTGTCCTGGGGGAATTACTCCAAACTCTGTTTTAACCAGACCGAATAATACTCATATATATATATATATATATATATATATATATATATATATATATTGTCCTCTTCTATATAATGGTGCCTACCTAACCCCTTGAATATATGACTGCCTCCTCTTTCTGACAAAACAGAAATTCAATCTACTGTTACGAATTATACTTGCATCATTTTTTGCTCGATTTTGTAAATGATTAGATCTAATGAGTTCATTCGGAAAGATGACATATTGTTTTGTGAAAAGCATTGAATTTATTTTGAAAATTGATGTTTCAATTGTTCTTTACAAAATCCGATTCGTCTTTCAGAAACAAGAAAAAAAAAATTGATTGAAAAAAAAAAAAAAAAAGGAAAAAAAAAAAAAAAGAAAGAAAGAAATCCTGCTAAAACAAAAAACAAAAAAAAACAAAAATGAAAAGAAAAAAAACCCCAAATAAACACTGCCCACTTCTTACGCAAAACGCTATATGTACGTGTGTCTATGTGTGTGAATATGTGAGTGTATTTCTATTTCTGTATGTGTTTGCAGGCATGTGTGTGTGTCTGTGTGTATGTGTATGTGTAACTGTGCGTGTGTCTGTATTTGTGTGTGTGTGTGTCGATATGTTCGTATGTTTAGATGTGTGAATATGTGTGTGCGTTTCTATGAGCGTGTATTTATATGTGTGCATATGTATGCAGCTATATGTGTGTGTATGTATTTGTGTGTGCGTATGTGTGTGTGTGTGTCGATGTTCGTATGTTCAGGTGTGTGAATATGTGTGTGCGTTTCTATGAGCGTGTATTTATATGTGTGCATATGTATGCAGCTATATGTGTGTGTGTATGTATCTGTGTGTGTGTGGTCGTGTATTTGTGCATGTGTGTGTGTGTACTTATATTTGCGTGTGTGGTTATGTGTATGTGAGTGCGCATATTTGCGTGTGTATATGTACATGTATTCTTGTGTGTGTGTATGCCTATGGATCTGTAAGTGCGTGTGCGTGTCTACTTATTCATGCGTTTGTGGTTGTGTGTATGTGTGCGTGTTTATGTGTATGTGTGTGTAAGTCTGTATATCTATATTTATTCTTGTGTGTGTATGCATATGCGTGTGCGTCTATGTGTATGTATATGTACATGTATTCTTGTATGTGTGTGTGTCAATATATGTGTATGTACTTATGAGTGTGTACTTATATGTGCGTGTGTGCTTGTGTGTATGTGTGTGCGCGTATATGCGTGTGGTTATGTGTATATGTATTCTTGTGTATGTATGTCAATGTATGTGTATATGTGTGTGTGTATGACTACGTGCGAGTGTTTATATATATATATATATATATATATATGCGTATATCTCTGAGCATGAGAATGTATATTCGTGGATTTATGTATGTATAACTGCATATGATTATGCGTGTGATATCAACACACGGTTAACGAAGGCATGGACAGCTATCGATAGGCTATCGATCATATGGAAATCAGACCTGACCGATAAAATGAAACGCAGTTTCTTCCAGACAGTGTTCGTATCGATACTGCTGTCTGGATGCACAACCAAGCTGAAACACTACTGCATAGTTTGGGACGAGCCGCCGCAGGCATTGGCTTCCATGTCAATGCACACAAAACTGAACATATGTGCAACATTTCCACACTAGACAGAAACTCTCTGAAACTGGTAAACAAGTTCATCTACCTAGGAAGCAGTATCTCATCAACCGAAAAAGACATCGACACGCGACAAACGAAGGCATGGACAGCTATCGGTAGGCTATCGATCAAATGGAAATCAGACCTGACCGATAAAATGAAACGCAGTTTCTTACAGACAGCGTTCGTATCAATACTGCTGTCTGGATGCACAACCAAGCCGAAACACTACTGCATAGTTTGGGACGAGCCATACTGCTGTATGGATGCACTAGTTGGATGCTAACTAAATGGCTGGAGAAGAAGCAAGACGGCAATTACCCAAGGATGTTGCGAGCAATACTGAACAAGTCCTGACGGCAACGCCCCACAAGGCACCAACTATACGGCCACCTGCCTCCCATCACGAAAACTATCCAAGTCAGACGGACCAGACATGAAGGACACTGCTGGAGACGCAGGGACGAGCTCATAAGTGATGTACTTCTATTGACCCCCACATATGGGCGGGAAAAAGCAGGACGACCAGCTAGAACATACATACAGTAGCTATGTGAGAGTACGGGATGTATACCTGAACACCTGCCAAAAGCGATGAATGATAGAGAGAAGTGGCGAGAGAGGATCAGGGATATCCGTGCTAGTGGCACGACATAATGATGATGATGGTAAGTGCGTATTTTTATGCGGGCGAGTTTATGTGTGTGTTTAAGAACTTGAGTAAGGTTATGGTAATGTGTGTGTATGTGTGTGTCGGCGTTTAGCATTGAGTTTGTGTGTGTCTGTCATGTTGTATGTGTATAATTATCTATCTTCGGGTCAGCCAACTTATATATATATATATATATAAATATCATAACAGTATTGGTTGTCACTAAATCACTTTGTGGGTTTGTGAAGAACCAAAAGTGATATAATATGGAGAGTGCTCAATATCTGGAATAGAACTATTATATAGTCATCATCATCATCATATCGTGCTGGCAGCACGGATATCCCTGACCCTCTCTTGCCACTCCTCCCTATCGTTCATCGCCCTAGGTAGGTCTTCAGGACAACAACCTGTATCCTCACATAGCTGCTGAATGTACGTTCGAGCTGGTCGTCCTGCTTTTGCGCGGCCATGTGTGGGGATCCATAAGAGTACATCTCTTATGAGTTCATCTCTGCTTCTCCAGCAGTGTCCTGCAAGTCTGGTTCGTCTAACTTGAATAGTTTTCGTGATAGGGGGCAGGTGGCCGTACAGTTGGTGTCTTGTGGGGCGTTGCTGCCAGGACTTGTTCAGGATTGCACGCAGCATTATATATATATAATGCCATGGAATTTAGCAGTATATATATATTTTTTTCTTTAGATTTTGGCTGGTCCCAGATAGACTGATAGATAATTAGCTAGATAGATAGATGTCGATTTATATATATATATATATATATATATATATGAATCGAAATCTATCTAGGTATCTATCTATCTATCAGTCTATCTGGGACCAGCCAAAATCTAAAGAAAATAATAAATATTCATCTGTTTATCTATTTATGAACAGCAATATCATAATATTTGCAAACCTAAAACAGAATAAATATTGGTTAAAAGTCACCTATATTATGATCATGTTGCCGATCCGTAGAAGAGACAACGAGCTGCTGCAGGCATTGGCCTCCATGTCAATGCGCACAAAACTGAATGTATGTGTTACAACCAAACGGGCAACATTACCACACTAGACGGAGCCTCTCTGAGGCTAGAGGACAAATGCATCCACCAAGGAAGTAGCGTCTCATCAACCGAAAACGACATCGACACACGACTGACGATAGGCTATAGATAGGCTCTCAAACATATGGAAATCAGACCTGACCGATGAAATGAAGCGCAGTTTCTTCCAGGCTGCAGTTGTATCGATACTGCTATATGGATGCACTACATGGACGCTAACTAAACGGCTGGAGAAGAAACTTGACGGCAATTACACAAGAATGTTGAGAGCAATATTGAACAAGTCCTGGCGACAACACCCCACGAGACACCAACTGTACGGCCACTTGCCTCCCAGGTTAGACGAGCCAGACACGCCGGACACTGCTGGAGAAGCAAGGACGAGCTCGTAAGTGACGTACTTCGATGGACCCCACATATGGCCAAGCAAAAGCAGGACGACCAGCCCGAACTTACATACAGCACCTATGTGAGGACACGGGATGTAACCCAGAACACCTGCCGGAGGCGATGAATGATAGGGAGAAGTGGCGAGAGATGGTAAGAGATATCCGTGCTGGCGGCATGACATCATGATGATGATGATATATATAACACAAGAAAAAATAACAATGCGTGAACTTCCAGGCTGCGGTTGTATCGATACTGCTATATGGATGCACTACATGGACGCTAACTAAACGGCTGGAGAAGAAACTTGACGGCAATTACACAAGAATCTTGAGAGCAATATTGAACAAGTCCTGGCCAAAAGGCGAGCAATAATTTTTTGTAAAATTCATTTTATCCAATGTTCTAAAACAATTTTATTCAGCTTTTTTCACACCGTTTTTTCTTCTTATCTGTTTAAATATATATACTTTTTCTGGTTACACAAATTTTCCGAAGTTTTTATATTTTTTACACTTTTTACGCATCCATCGTTTATATAACATCACTAATAGAATCCCTGATGATGGTTCATTAGAACCGACATACTGTAGTGTCGACTTTTTTTCTCAATAAATCTCTCCTTCTATTTGGATTACTTTGTAATCAAGTTTTCTTTACAAATTGTCGGAATACAATCCATTATATTCTTATATATATATATAAGGAGAATTTTACTTATTTTGGTAGATCTGATAAGATGAAAAAAAATGAATGGGAAAGTGTATATACTAAAACACAAACAACGGATTCAGTTCAGAATATTTCGTTCTCGTTTATTGAAAAAACTTTATCAACTGAGAAGAATAGGTTTTTTTCTCAAGTTTATCAAAAAGAGGAAATAGATAAAAGTGTATAAATCGGAATAGGAAAGTGGGTAGGGTCTAAAAACAAAAAGACAGAAAATGAAAGAGGGAGAAATAGATCTAGGATTGAGTGGTGGTGGTAGGGGTTGTTGGTTTTGAATTAATTTCTGTGAGAAAAGAGAGAGATAACATGAGAAATGGGGAGGTATTGAGAGGGGAGGAACGGAAAGGAAGTGTAAGAGAAAATGGTGAGATGTACGTTGGGGTGGTAGAAGTGGAGTTTTAGGCATATCCTGCTTTCATTTATTGCTTTTACTATATCAGGGGGTTAAATTCTACAGAAAATGTAATTTTGTGTTCGTATTTTTGCATTTATTGACCAATCAGCACCTTCGTTTGAGACATCGCCCTTTTTCAAAATTTCTTTTAGATAAACCTGTCACGCAATATATGAAAGATCACAACAAAAATAATTTGAGAAATCTTTGCTGTCCTCTAAAGTTAAAAATACATTTTTAAACCAATTAAGATCATGGATAAATTAATTCACTCACTTTAAAAAATCTAATTTGGAGCCTATTTAAATCTTATAAAGAAAGCGAGACAATAGATAAATCTCAAAAGCAATACAGATATGTTTCTATTCGAATCAATTATTGTTTTCATTTCTTTTTTCCGAAAATCCAATATTCAATTTCTTCAATAATGTATTTAATTTTAGAATCACTTATTTTATAAAAGCGAAAATCTTTGATTTTGTTTAATTTTTTCGTCAGTTATGTTTCTTTTAATATTCAATTCTCTACAACTGATTTTTAAGCTGCATTGCACTTACATACTAACGTTTAAATATACTTTGCCTCTACATAAAGATATACTCTCAAAAAATATTCCAAGCCTACAAAATATATTTTGTAGATTTAAAACAATACAAACTGATTTTAACTTTCTTCTTGTTAACATCATATTGGGGAATATTAACGCTCTCACTATTATTACGCTACCAACAAACTTTTCGCTCAATTTAAAGAAATAGAATTTATTGAATTTTTAGAACTGCGTTTTCTTTAATCAATGGATATAGTTTTCCGCTTCACATAGATGGCTCAGTCGGCTGGGGCTGCAGAATGCATCAACTTCATCTCTAAAAAGGGATAAGACTCCCCGAACGAGTGTTCTGAATATGACACTAAACAATTTGATGGTGAGGCTTCAGTTATACTGGAGCTTTCGGGAATGCAGATTACCTCTTCATTGACATCGCTCTCAGGTCCATTCGAGTTCGGAGTGATAGCACCTTATAAGGTCCTATCTATGGGTCAAATAGAACTAAACTGTGCACTTGTGCTTAGCTGAATTGTTTGAAATATAAACGGTTGATATATATAAAAATGGATTTGGCATAAATAACCTACAATTATTGATATGCCATAAAACCAAACCAAACTAAATCATATATATCTAATATATATATATATATTTTTTTTTATCTAATTGATCTGATGAAGTCCTGTTAATTTTTTTTCGTGTTTTTGAAAATTTCAAAAATGCATAACAGGATTGAAATAAATTTATAATCCTTTGTGATTGGTTTCGTTGTTTTTTTCTTAATGAAAATATTGCTCTGTATAATTGATACATTGAGCTCTTTACCAGGAAGATCTAAATATTCACGAATATTTTCTTGTCCTGATGGAATTACTCCTAACTCCGGTTTAACTGGACTAAGTATTCTATATATATATATATATATATATATATATATATATATAAAGAGAATGTAGCGTTAAATAACCGACAATAGTTGATTTTCCTTAAAACTAAACCAAACCAAATCATATATATCCAGTATATATGTAGAAAGAGGATTTAGAATTAAATAACCTACAATGGTTGATAAGCCATAAAACCCAACCAAATCAAATATATCCAATATAAATGTATAAAGAGGATTTGGCATTAAATAACTTACAGTAGTTGATATGTCATAAAACCTAACCAAACCAAATCATATGTATTTAATATATATGTATAAAGAGAATTGGGCATTCAATAACCTACAATGGTTGATATGCCATCAAACCCAACCAAACCAAATCATATATATTTGATATATATGTATAA
>OY757947.1:33767921-33842921 GCA_963585895.1 Sepioteuthis lessoniana | reverse complement strand
TCAGAAATATAATCATTTTTATTTGGTTTCATACTTACCTGGCTTTTTCTGGGCCGTCTGGCATTCGAGCGGGATGGGGTATCGAAATCAATGGTAGATTCGAGGCCGAAAAAGGACCCCAGCTTCGGTTGGGCCACCTTCGGGTGGGCGAGCTGCAACCTTTGTCTCTTATGTATAGCACTAGACCTTGCTGTCTAGTTCAAGCTATAACCCAGCATCAGGGCCCGGACAAAGATTTGGGTTCGTGAAACTGCTTGGCTCATTAGATCCACATTGCACTTAGTGGGTCAATGAGCAGCATAGACCAGCAGGGTTCGAGTCTCGGCTCGTTCCCCATCTTCCACTTTATCCCCACTTTAATCAGCCTCCGGGCTTTTGACCTTGTGTCAAGTCCTGTCTGGTGGGAGGCAGCGACAAATAAATTCATTTTTATTCGGTTCGATTCGTTACTTTTTTATCATTGACATTTTTAAAATTTTTCTAGCTCTTCACTTCTTTCTTTCATTCTTTCTTTTTGAGTCAAAGGGGAAATAACTCCTTCAACGGGAAAAAGAAGTGTGTTATTTACCGATGGGATACAACGAAAGGATGTTACATAGCGACTAAATAAATCATTCTTCCTTTCTTACATATGTTTTTAAGCTATCTTTGTTAATCCTTGTTTCTTACTCAAGTTGTACAGTGAGAGTTCTTGTCTCATTGGCCTTGTGCCACACCAAAGCAAAAAGGTGGGTAAATTACTACTCAAGTTGCGCAGTAAAAAGCAAATCAAAAGAACACGAAATTACAACAGATTTGGAGACAACTATTTTTTTTTCAACCTGCTTTGATGAGAAGAATTTAACTTTAAAATTCTTTCACTTATTTCGTCAATTATCATAACCCCCCCCCCACGAAAAAGCAAGGAAGTCCCACCAAAAAAACAAAAACATAAATAAAACAAAAAAATAACAACAAAAAATGAAGCTCTTTCGTAAGGAGAATTGAAAGATTTTACTTCAACAGCAGGAATAATTTGAGAAATCTCAATTGAATCTTACAACAGCTCTGACAAAGCAATCTCAAATTTAATTGGCTGCTCAGAACTTAGCAAATTAAACAATAAACGTTTCTGTTGATTTTCTGGAAAACTCTATTTTGCCATTCAAACACGATCTTTCAAATAACGCCTATTTTTCCTTGATGGTTTCAATATTGGAAAAACACTTTGAACGTGATTTTCTTCACAAATATGACGCATGGAAATCAAAATTTTTGCTCCGTAAAAAGATTATGAGCGCTTCACAAATTTTATTCGTCCCAAATTGCCTTCGGATTTAACATACACGGAAACTATTGACCAGTTAACTGAAAGATTTCTGTCACTATTCTAATCATCTGGGGCTGTAGAATACACTGACTGCATCTCTACGAGTGTCTGAGAGATGCGCTTAAACAATCTGATGGTGATGTTCTTGTAATGCTGGAGCTTTAAGGTATGTGGAGTATCCCTTCATTGACATTACTCTTAGGTCCAATCTGGTCCGGAGTGGTAGCACCTGATAGGGTCCCTATCTATGGGTCAAATTGAACTGTTTGACATTTAGACTGAGGAAAAACACATAACTTATGATGAATTGAATTGTTAGAAAGAGAACTGTTTGATAATTTAACCCCTATATGAACTAATTATTGATGTTTAATTGAATTTTTAGTTAAACATAACAATACTTAGAACAATTTAAATGTGTTCAAACGAATAAGTAATGTTTAATAAAATAATTGGTGTTAAAAAGCAAAACTTGAAATAATTTAAATCTGTAAAAAAAAAAAGAAGAGCTCAAGATCGTTTAAAAATGTTATCAAAAAAATGTGTTCACATATCCTATATATATATATATATATGCATAGAGAGGATTTGGCATTAAATAATCAACAATGGTTGATATGTCATATAATCCAACCAAACCAAATTATATATATTTAATATATATGTATACAGAGGATTTAGCATTAAATAACCTACAAAGGTAGCTATGCCATAAAACACAACCAGTCCAAATGCTATATACTTAATATATATGTAGAAAAACTGATAACAACGATCCAAGAGGAAGGAATGATTTATTAACGGGTCAACACTATAGCGTTTCGGTTCTACTGAACCATCATCAGGACCATGAGGGGTGATATTAATATTTTAAGTTAACGATGGATGATTAGAAATGTGAAATACAAAAACCTACGGGAAAATATGTATAGTTAGAAAAACTTGGCCGTTTAACTGGCAAATCAGCGTTTGATGTTTAAATTACGTAATTTGACTTATTAGGAATATTGTATAGAATTATGTACGTTGTTTAACGAGAAAGATTAAGAGACAGAAAGAAGAAAAGAAAGAAAGAAAGAACAAAGGAAGAATAAAAAGCATGGAAATTATGAGATATACGGAAAATATTAACTAAGGATGGAATATATTGTAGCTGTTTAAAATGTGTTTGCTTAAGTAAAGAGAAATGTTATAAAAGCCAGGACGAGTATTTAGGGAACTGAGGAATGAGATAGCTGCGGCTTCGAAAATTCGTCTAAGATTTTTATTATGGATGTAAGTAAGCATCTTAGCAGAGTTGAAGTCAATGTTATGATTATGTTAAGAAATATGTAGGAATAATGCGTTGTTTGAGTTGCCAAATCTTATGTCTCTTTTGTGCTCTTTCAAACGGATATGAAGGTTTCGGGATGTCTCACCGATGTATTTTAGTTTACAATCCTTACAAGGGATGCAATAAACACCGGCATCAGAAAATATGTTACGTTGAGGGCTGGAGTGTACTAATTCGCGGATTGTTTTAGAAGGTAGAGAAGTAGTTTTGATATTGAGTTTATTTAAGTTGTTTGTTATGCTGTGAGAAGAAGAATTGTTTGGCAAAGTTATGTATCTATGGGGGGAACTAGTTTTATCAGATATTGAGTAGATATTAGTTTGAGATTGATTCTTGTTGTGGATTTTGAGGGCTTTAGATTTAGCATAATGTATAAAGGATTTGGGGTACTGTAGGTTGAGGAAGGAGTTTTCTATGTGGATGAATTCATCGTTTAAATATTTCGAGGAACAAATGCGTAGAGCTCTGAGGTAAAAACCTATGATGATACCTCTTTTAGTATTGTTGTTGTGGTGTGAATAAAAGTGAATGTGGTGGTTTTTACAGGTGGTTTTACGATAAACCTTAAATTCTAGTTTGTTGATATTCCTAATAAGTAAAATGTCCAGAAAAGGTAGGGTGCAGTTATATTCAAGTTCATGTGTGAACTTTAAGGAAGGTTCGACATTGTTCAGTTTATCAGTGATGCTATTTAAGTCAAGATCTTGAGGATAGATAAATAGTATGTCGTCAATTTATCTGAAGTAATGTGCAGTGTTGGGTATAATATGTTTAAAGGGACCAGATTCTAAGAATTCTAAATAAATGCAAGCAAGAACTCCGCTAAGAGGAGATCCCATAGGTAAACCAAATTTTTGTTTATAAAATGTGTTGTTGTGTTTGAAGTAGCAATGTGAGGTACATAAGGTACAAATTTTAATCAATTTAGAGATAGGTAGAGGAAATGTGGTGTTAGATTTTCGAAGGTAGTTATGCAGGCGTTCAATGCATTTATCAACAGGTATATTGGTGTATAAGGATTTGATGTCTAAACTAGCTAAATATTTGTTGTGCATATCAATGTCAGTTAGTTTGTTGAGCTGTGATCCGGAATTTTTTAGGTGTGCGTTACTAATGGTACCTAATAGAGGGGTTAATAATTTGGCTAGAAGTTTAGCGATATTATGGGGGGCAGATCCTATACCAGAAATAATGGGTCTTAGAGGAATATCTGGTTTATGGGTTTTGGGAAGGCCGTAAATTTTAGGGATTATAGGGTGGTAATTGATTAATGAGGACCAAGATTGATCTTCATTGGAGATTAGTTTTTTGTAGGATTTGTTAAAGTTGTTAATATTATTTGTAATTGTTTGTAGGGATATCTGTTCATAAGTGTTGTTATCATCAAGTAGATCCATGAGTTTTTAGTTATAGACCGTGGAGTCCATAATAACAACACCCCCACCTTTGTCAGAAGGTGAAATAACAATGTTTTGGTTAGAAGAGAGAGATTTTAAGGCAGTTATGTATCTTTGGGGTAGGGTAGGTTCATCAGAATGGCAATTAGTGGAAGCGACGATAATACCTTGTAAAAATCCCTTGTCGAAGTCAGAGTCATGGTGCTTGTAGTTAGTGTTGATTATTTTTCCCATATCATAGTTTTTAATGCATGTGGAAAATTTTAGTCCGAAACTAAGGGCTTCGGTTTCAATTGGGCTGAGATTGATGCTGGAGATGTTGTTGACGAGATCAGCCCTGCCCAATTTTTCCAACGACTATTGTTGCATAAGGATATGAATTTAGATCTGAGTTTAGAGATATGGTTATTGTTTATCCTGGATATCTCAGATCCAAGTTGATTGGCCGTGTTGTGGGACATTCCATGTTTCCGACGAAGTTCTAGTCCTAAAAGTCTAGCTTTTTCGAAAGTATTTATCTAAGAAAATTTCAATTCATGGACAGAGGATACAAGGTATGAGCAAATATAATTAGGGAAAATATGTTCGGATGGACAAAGAACGCTGGATATGCTGGTAGGAATAACCTTTTTTTTTATACAGTTAGTTATAAAAGTTCTCCTATTTTTGAAAGAGTGGGCTGTGATAAGTAGATCCTTGTATCTGCGAATCATTTTGATGTCATCCATAGGGAATCACGGTGGAAGAATGGATTTGAATCTTGTAGGTCAGTTGGACAGAATGAAGAGTAAATAAAGGATTGTAATCCGACAATATGTAGAAAAACTGATAACAACGATCCAAAAGGAAGGAATGATTTATTAACGGGTCAACACTTTTAGCGTTTCGGTCCTACTGAACCATCATCAGGACCATGAGGGGTGATATTAATAATTTTAAGTTAACGATGGATGATTAGAAATGTGAAATACAAAAACCTACAGGAAAATATGTATAGATAGAAAAAGTTAGCCGTTTAACTGGCAAATCAGCGTTTGATGTTTAAATTAATATATATGTATACAGAGGATTTGGCATTAAATAACCTACAAAGGTAGCTATGTCATAGAACACAACCAAACCAAATGCTATGTACTTAATATATATGTATACAGAGGATTTGGCATTAAATAACCTACAATGGTTGATATGCCATAAAACACAACCAAACCAAATGCTATATACTTAATATATATGTATACAGAGGATTTGGCATTAAATAACCTACGATGGTTGATATGCCATAAAACACAACCAAACCAAATGCTATATACTTAATATATAAGTATACAGAGGATTTGGCATTAAATAACCTACAATGGTTGATATGCCATAAAACACAACCAAACCAAATGCTATATACTTAATATATAAGTATACAGAGGATTTGGCATTAAATAACCTACAAAGGTAGCTATGCCATAAAACACAACCAAACCAAATGCTATATACTTAATATATAAGTATACAGAGGATTTAGCATTAAATAACCTACAAAGGTAGCTATGCCATAAAACACAACCAAACCAAATGCTATATACTTAATATATAAGTATACAGAGGATTTAGCATTAAATAACCTACAATGGTTGATATGCCATAAAATACAACCAAACCAAATCATATATATTTGATATATATGTATAAAGAGGATTTGGCATTAAATAACCTACAGTGGTTGATATGCCATAATACCCAACTAAACCAAATCATATATATTTGATATATATGTATAAAGAGGGTTTAGCATTAAATAACCTACAGTGGTTGATATGCCATAATACCCAACTAAACGAAATCATATATATTTGATATATATATATATATATATAAAGAGGATTTGGCATTAAATAACCTACAGTGGTTGATATGGCATAATACCCAACTAAACCAAATCGTATATATTCAATATATATATATATATAAAGAGGATTTGGCATTAAATAACCTACAGTGGTTGATATGTCATATAACCCAACCAAACCAAATCTTAATATATAAAGAATATTTAGCGTTGAATAACCGACTATGATTGATATTCCATAAAACCACCCCAAACCAAACCAACAATCTCTTTTTCACATCAGATACAACTATTTAAAAATAAAGAAAATAGAATAAGACAACCGTATAAATTTTGCGGGAAAGTCCAACATCAAACATTATCTGAAGACCAATTTAAATAGGTCGTTGTTATCGCCTTAAATCTTCAAACGACATTGATGTATGCCTCCGGCTCTCATACAAACTGGAGAGGGACAAAAATATAACAGTGAAAGCTCTCACTGAACAATGAGAAGGAATTTTAAATTTTGAAAAAGCTGCTATTGTGTTTCAATAATAACATCCAATTTTGTCCACAACCAGCAGCGTTGAAGTAATAAGAGATTCATCACGCATGTCTATGAATCCGATTCCTTCCACATGTTGATTTTGCCTTGATTGGCTGGCATTATTCCCATTCTTGCCCGTACAAAAAACATGTCATATAATGGCCGAGGGATTTCGTTTTATATATCTTGCCTTTGGGTTTAGTTAGGCTGAGAACCTTTCGGCTCAGCACATGGGTTAGTTAGGTGCAAACTTGAGCGCAGGTGTTAACGCACGCGCGGGGAGGATGTGTCGTTCACAGATGTCGAAATAAAAATCCCAAAGGGAGGATGTGACCAGGGATGTGAATGACGACATGCACCAGAAGCGCACGCGGAGGATTTTGGGGATTTTTAAAAAAGTCAGTTAGTTGAGCCTTGCGGCCCGAAGAAGAAGTGTGACTTTCGCTTGCTCACCGAAGCAGGCCAGTAGCCTTATGGCAGGTGCCACACGTGTTGGTGGGGGATGGAAAAGTCAGCATAGAAAGATTGTGTATCTCTTCCTTGTGCCGAAACCTTTAACTCAAAGGTAATAAAAGGTTTCGTACCTGAACTAAGAAGTCGTTACATGTTTTTCGTGTTTCGGGATTCCTATGTTCTATGTATATATGTTATGAACATTCTATGTACATTTCACATATCCGTATCTGGCTATGGTACAAGTCTTGTCCAAAACGAGAACACAAGAAAAACCTTTCGTTGCCTCTCGGAAGCTAAATCTACCGATTCTGCTTTAAAACCAGTCCAAAGAAAATGTGAATAATTCAGTTTTGTATTTCCCCTTCAAGAAACTTGGACTCGTCCTACGAAAGACATAAAAGATACAGAGTAGACGAGGTTATCGGCAGTAGCTAGTTTGTGCTAGTCTTGCTACAGTCAGTCGAGGCCGCCGGAAGTGGGTGCCGGAGAAACCCAGCACACGCGTCACGCGGCTGACTTTGACATACCCGTTCCCCAGGATCTAACCCTACTTGGAGGGCCTAGGTTTATCACCAGGTGCCTGACCCACCCCTTTTTAGGGGAGTGTCGACGGATCCTGATGCATTTTGGGATTGCCAGAAGTGTTTGGGCAACAGCCCTGCGCCTGGACCCACCCTAAAAAAGACATTGTGCCGAATTCGTGCATTAGGTGGGGCGCTCGATAAATACCTAGTCTTATCTGTATTCACTAGTTTTACTAACAGAGTACTCGTTAATGTTGTTTAAAGAACTGTACATTTGATTCAATTATAATTTCCCCTTGAAACCCATCGTAATTAACTAATTTGTTAACCTTTTCGGATTCAATGTGGTTTATTGATAAACTAAGCGAACAAATTCACATTTAGAGTCAGCGACTTCGCAGAAAGTATTTTAAAGTTTCTGCCCTCAAAGTCTGAGCCGGTTTCCGATTCGATACAGCTTTAGAAATTACCTTAATTTCACGGTCCACTCGAGAACCAGTTGGGAAACTGAACTTATAAAAAACGGACCACATTGCTAAGAACGCGTCTGTTGATGAAACTCGTGAGTTAACGCCAAAAGACCCTGGTCTTAGTTCGATTGGTCTTGATAGACGCAGTGGGACTTTTCTCTGTGCCACTCAACACTGTGTTGAACCTATTTGTACTTTCCTCTTGTGGGTACAGAATACACTGACTTCATCTCTGCTGAGGAGTAAGACTCCCCAACAAGTGTCCTGAATATGACACTAAACACTCTGAGGGTGAATCTCCAGTAATGTTGGAGCTTTGGGGAATACAGAGTACACATTTATTGTCATCGCTCCGACGTCCACTCAAGCCCGGATTGGCGGTACCTGATAGACTCTTATCTATGGGTCAAATAGAACTAAACTGTGTACTTATGCCAAACTGAATTGTTTGAAATAGAACTGTTTTTGACATTTTAAACTGTGTACTTGTGATAAGCTGAATTGTTTAAAAATGGGTTAAATTGAACTAAACTACGTATGTCAGTTAAACTGAACTATTTGAAATAGAACTGTTTTTGACATCTAAACCACGTATTTCTGTTAAACTGAAGACATTTAAATTGCGTTCTTATGCTAAACTGAATTGTTTGAAATAGAACTGTTTTTATGTATAAAAATGGATTTGGCATTAAATAACCTACAGTGGTTGATATGCCATAAAACCAAACCAAACCAAATTGCGTTCTTATGCTAAACTGAATTGTTTGAAATAGAACTGTTTTTATGTATAAAAATGGATTTGGCATTAAATAACCTACAGTGGTAGATATGCCATAAAACCAAACCAAACCAAATTTTTCCTCAGTTTCTATGATTGAAAATTACTTTGCACGTTCTCTCAAAACGATGATTTCATGGGCAAAATTGGGTCTTGCTCCTCAGTCAATGTCACCCTCAAAGTCGACGTGATGCCACAATTGACTAAGTTGAAAGGGAGTTAAATCGCCAACAACAAGCCAGAATAATCGAGACAAGAAATTACTCTATAAAGACAGCCTCCATTGTTATAGACAAGAAAACAAACGGTAGAGCTGTTGCATAGCCACATAATACATATACATCTGTATGCAGAATCATAACGACGACACAATAAAGACGAGCAACACAGTTCTTTAGAAAAATACACCTCTCACTTTATTTGAAAGGGTTTGAAAGGGTTGCTAAAGGTTTTACTGTGAGAGGGAGTTGGAGACCAAACAAAACTGCAACACATTGACCTCCACTCTTATGGCCATAACAGCGTTTCTTTCCCGTTCTCCTGGGCTGCTCAACCGGGTGCCTAGGGGCACAGCCTCTCTGGGACATGGTCCTCATTCCAGCATCTTCTCTCCAACTGCAACTGATCAATCGGGGTCCTGAGGGCCCCTCTGCTGGGTGCTGGTTTTCTCTACCGCATCTTACCTCCAACTGGTCTGATATCCAACTGATCTGAACTTCAACTGCTCAATCGGGGGTCCTGAGGGCCCCCTCTGCTGGGTGCTGGTTTTCTCTACCTCATCTTACCTCCAACTGACTGACTTCCTGTCTTCACCCGGGTTATATAATTGTTCGCCGTCCACCTTGTGGGCGTCACAAATCGCACTCAATTCAACCCGTCCACGGTCAAGGTTATATCCTGATATTCCTCGACCGGATGCACCTATTATTTACACAGGTGCATTTCCTATTTTGACAGTTGGGCTTGGGTCACATATGTAGATGTGCAGATTTTACCACCGGTTTAAATTCTCATAACTACTTGTTACACACACCAGAAAATATTTTCACTAAACTTAATTACGAAATATATTTTACCAAAATCTGATACTTTTTTTACAAATCGAAGTAGATGAGGGTTTGAAGGAATTGTTGACGATCAACACCCATAAGGGCTTATTTCGTTAGAATCGTCTTACTTTTGGGATTAAGTCAGCGTCTGCTTTATTCCATGAGGTGATGGATGTTGCTGATTCATTTAAATGGAACTGTTGCAAGTGAAACTCCGCCATTTATTCTCCCACAATGAATGGAGCCAGCAATATGGTTTTCATGTCCGAGCAGAAAAAAGTCATTTTTTCTGGACGTCGATCAAATTTCTGGGTTTTAACGATCTCATAAGTGATGTACTCCTATGGATCCCCTCATACGGCCGAGCAAAGGTAGGACAATCAGCTCGAACATACATACAGCAACTCTGTGAGGATACGGAATGTAGCCCTGATGACCTGCCAGAGGCGATGAACGATAGGGAGAAGTGGCAAGAGAGGGTCAGGGATACCTCTGCTGGCGGCACGACAGGATGATGATGATGATGATGATGATGTTTGATAAAAATGCACGCTCGGGCAGGATATGACACAAGGTCATATGATTAAGGATAATAATTAATCATATCAGTTAATTATTTTATTCGTAGGGATAAATTTTAAGGTGGCTAAAAACTTTGAATGGAAGTGTAAGTCGCGAAGGTTATATGCGTGCAGTTGTGGCACGGAAAGGCAGAGTGTGGGAATGAAAGGATGTTTCAGAAATCACTTAGGACGACATATTGGAGATTTATTTTAAAATCGTTGTTATAGACCGGATATTGAGAAAAACTCTCGTCTGACTTAGGAAGATGGCGTAATACTAAAAGTTAATGACGTGTTCTTATCATCATTTGTATAGGATGAGATAATTAATATCTTATATAAAGTTGGCAACCTTAGTCGAGGGTGACCCGAATGCCCCCTTTTCAATCGCTACTACACCAAGGTGTTGGAGTGGGTGCTACGCCTTTCCCTGGATAGCTCCACTTTCAACTTGATCCTTACCTTATAATACTGAGTGCCGAGCAAGGCGGCTTCAAGTACCATTTTTTGCGTCTTTGGTATTACTTGACCTGGGATTGAACCCTGGTCTCTCGAACCATCGGTAAACACTCTACTCATTAGGCCAATGGTAGATTAGGCAGTTCGGATTTCAGAGTTGGTTTGATGGTTTGAGACTGTCGGTTGAATTCAGAGATTCTGTAACACGATGGTATGTTGGATATTATAATTTCGAAAAATAATACAACCGATGACCTTATTTATCTAACCCCTCCGCTCGGGCAGGATATGACACAAGGTCAATTTTTTAACCGGAGTTTAGCAGGTTTGAATTCAGAGTTTTCCTTCTCCTAGACTAGTTGCCTCACCAAGGCTGAAGAACCTAGTCTGCCCTACTATTTACCCATAGCTGGAGGGAGAATAATTGGATTCATACCTTTCCCAAGGGTATTAGTGCTATGTGAAATGCAATCAGTCTTGTCCAGGAATTGAACTCGGATCACCGTGTCCATATCCTGTGACGATAACCATTACACCACGGGCACCTCAATTATAATACAATCGGTGACAATCATTCAATCATACGAAAAAGTCCTTTATTATTCAAACTGCATACAATTTTCAAGCAGTCTTCGAAGCACTAGATAGATAGATAGAGAGAGAGAGAAAGAGAGAGAGAGAGAGAGAGAGAGAGAGAGAGAGAGAGATCTACCATCGCTGCGCGAAGGACTCTGTGGATCTCAACTTCGTCTTAAGTGACGTCTCAACTCCCAACTCAACTGTCTAACTTTTAAATTCTCTGATTTCTATATATTCAAAAATTAAGTATTTCATTAGTGAACCTTCATCATTGCGTCGTATCATCATGATTATCAGCTGAGTCCATAACTTTCATTTTGGTTTTATTTAATTCCCATCAAACATATGGCATGCCATTTTATTTACATTTGGCCTTCTTGTCCTCTCCAAAGTTATTTTGACGTGAGCTGTTAAACCTCGGCCCCACTGTGCATGCGTTTGATCTTTTCAATTTGACTTACATTTCCACACAAAGATTTTAGCTAACTTATAATTTTGCCGAAATAAGTAATAAAATAATCATTATGATCAGTTATCAATAAAATAATTAATATAATTATTTTACAATTCGAACGATCTGAGGGTGTAGGGACAAGAGGGGTGAAGTCAGGTATTTTTTTCGTCTACCACCCAGAATCTTATAGCGTTTCTATGACACAAGTAATTCTTTCAATCAATCTATCTTTCTCTCGTGTTTCGATGGCTGACTGCTATGAAATGTTGCGGTCAGAAAATAAACTTTTCGTTTTGGAAGAAACGGGTACGTCTAGTATTTAAGAAGTGTAACACCTATTGATGTTCGAGAAGGTACCAGGTCGGTGATGCAACGTTACAGGACTAGACCCAAAACGTATTGCAACTATCATAAGTATAACAGCAATAATAAAAATTTCATTACGTTCTTTTCTATATTGGGTGAGCCATAACATTTCCTTTTTACCGAAACTCCCACATGTTTGAACTCGTCTCAACAACCTTCTAAAAAAGATGTTCCATGGAAGTAGTCACCAGAATGCCGGTCTGTCTTCAAAAAGATCAAATCTTTTCTTGCATTAGACTTTTCACATATTACAACCCATCTCTTGATATTACTATGGTTTCAGATGTTTCAGGCTATTGTGTTGGGGCTATGATTTCTCATATTTTTCCTGATGGTAATCAGTAGGTCATTGCTCATGCAGCAAGATCACTGACTCCCGCTGAGCAGAACTATGGTCAAATTGAGAAGAAAAATTTGAAAATTATATTTCCTTTAAAGAAATTCCATGAAATACTTTATGGATAGAAAATTAGCTTGATTACTGACCACAAACTCTTGGTAAACATTTTTGGATCAAAAACAATGACAAAATTGGTTACAAATATGGGCCACAATGTTATTGGATTATAACTTTTCCATAAATAAAAAATCAAGAATATCAACTGGTTAGGCTTTAAGTCTTTGCTTGCATCAACCTTGCATTAAACCGTTGCAGTACCAAAGGGAATTTAGACCCTGTTGTGACCTCATCGTGGTAAAAAATGACGAATGTAAAAACCCTGTAAAAACTACCCAATAGTTCATTCACTACTTTCACCTGTAGGTAGTCGCTGGGAGAAAGAAAGAGAGTATGGAAACTGAAACGACAGAGTTAGCTAGCAAAAAAAAAAAAAAAGAAGCTTCATATCACGGTAAGAAAAAACGAGCAAACACAGACCTTGGATTTTTTCCTGATTCTAACACGCTTGTCTGCTGGGTCATGTCTAATCTAAGGTCCCCTTTAGAGCGCACTTCTCAAAATAGAGCTCGTAAACTTTCGTTTCCTAACATCTTCGTGGCAGGTGTTCAACTGTCAGTCTTTACCTCATCACGTCTCGTCGCTAACTCACATCCAAAACCATGAATCGTCTCATCCGTCTCCACTGGCTTCGCACATGCGTACCAGATCTTTTGGGATCTACAATTTTTTCTCGTCATTTTTAACTACTACAAGAGCCTTGGCCTGGATGTTCGAAGATTGTCAGCGTTTTTTATTCATTTATTTGTTTTTCAATTTCAATTTTCTATGAGTCGATCAATTATGCCAAAGCATCAATCACACGTAACAACTAATCTCTTGACATCACCATAGTTTTTTGATACTTCAGGCTATGGTATTGGAGATAGTTTGTATTCATAAGTATTACTTTATACAGACTTATGAATTCACCCAATAATTTACGTGAAGAATCCATTGTTGCAGCAGTTTAGTAATTTACTGTAAGAGCAGTGCTTGTTACTTTATATGATCCGGGAAGCCCCAGCTTCTAGTCCGCTATCGCAGTAGGTGATTCCCGATCACTGTACCAAGTGGCTTCAGATCCGTGTGGACAAAAATGTTCAACCATTTTTTCATCGTAATCGATGGCTGTTATTAGGAACGTATGATTCTTTCATTGTCCTCACAAAATAAGTAATAAATTTCTTGTTTGATATCAAGGCATTAACTGCATGAAGATTTTGACTCGTAGTTAAGTCTATATGTCAAACATAATGATCAAAAGAACTTGCCCATCAACAAAATCCCCGAAAAAATTAGTGTAACATACCCATACATGAATACGTGAAATGTACATAGAATGTTCATAACTCATATATAGATAACATAGGAATCCCGAAACACGAAAAACACTTACGACTTCTTAGTTCAGGTACGAAACTTTTTATTACCTTTGAGTTAAAGGTAATTAGACAGAAGGAGAGTGATGCACAATCTTTCTATGCTGACTTTTCCATCTGCCAACACCATCACCACCACCACCACCACGTGCAGCACCCCGCCGCAAACTACTGGTATGATCTCGGCGATCCCCGAAAGTCAACAGTCTTCTTTGGACGCTAAAACTCAACTCACTGACTTCTCTCAAATCCTCCAAATCCTCCGCGCACGCTTCCGGTGCATGACGTCATTCACATCCCCCGGTCATACTTTTTATTTTGACATCTCTGAATGACACATCCTCCCCGCGCACGCGTGAACACCTGCGCTCATGTTGCACCTAACTAACCCATGCGTTCGGCCATTATATTACATTAGGAGTCTTCTTGGTCAGTCCTGAATTCACTCTGATTACATCTTCCACTTCATTTTGCATGTTCTGTCGATTGAAAATATTTTCTGCAACTTTCAGATGAGCCACATCATTTCCGAGGTAATTATTTTGAAATTATAGCTTATTTTCAAAAGATTCGGTGCCCTAGAGACCCTAGTTCCTGACAATAGCGCAGTTTCACTACAGTGAAATTTTTAGGTTTATGCCTGTGGAAAGATATCAAACACACACGTAGACCACCATTCCATCCACAATGAAATGGACACTTTGAGAGACTTGTGGATACCTTTAAGAGGGCACTGTAAATATTAAAAGTGGGAGGCACAGTAATTGAAATATTTGAGACATTCTTAACAAGTTAATGGGCCTCGGCAAACTCAACCTCCACCCAAACGGTAGATAAACCGCAAAAAATATTCTCACAAAAAACACAACAACGGGACAACACTGCAACTGCCATCATGAAACAGTAAGACATATCTTCAAACTTATCCAACAAGTCTTGCTTTGCTTTGGAAAATGATGTAACGTCCACACAAAATAGCAGAAGTGTGGAACACAGACCTAGACCTCAAGAGATGAAAACTATAAAGTCAGTCTGCGTAAGATATCCCCCAAAATGGCTACAAGTAAACGCCAACGCAAAACTTATCATCACACTAAAAAAGGGAAAGTGTTACGTGGCGAAAAGGGAGAAAACTCTCTCAAGAGAAAAAAGATGCATTGTTTGATTGTATGACGTAATAACAATATGAAATATGGCGTCTGAATAAATCATAATTATTTTTCTTACACGTGTTTCAATCCTTGTTTCTTGCTTAAGTTACACAATTAAAAGCAAGTCAATAGAACACACGATTATAATATTTTCTAGTCCCCTTCATCTTTCTCTCTCTTTCTCTCTAGCATGTTTTTCTTTCTTTCTTTCTTTCTTTTCGGTTAGACTTCTTACTTCCATTGCTTCTTTCTTTCTTTCTTTTTTGAATACGACGGGCCAGGCACGTCTTAATTTTTTTATTCAACATTTCTACTTTTCTCTCAAAGGAATCTATGTAAAAATTGAGGAATTATAGGAACATTGTATATTATTTTGTAATGGCTCCAGCTACAAGAGGTTTCGACCAATTTGTATCCATAGTCAATGACAATAATGAGTCAAAATATATTTTGAAATGTTTTTGACGCTTCTTTTCTTGGGTTCTAAGATTTAAATTATGCAATTAAATCAAAGATATATATGTATATATATATATATACAAATTCATTGAGCTTTTTTCTTAGATGTAACATAATGCTGAATAAGTGGGGTTCCAAATAAGATTCGAAATCACTCATGAAGGTTTGCTAGTCTAGCTTGCTAAACATTACACAACACGAAGTAGTCATCAAATATATATAGTCATAAAGACAACAGCGTTAGACTAATCTACCCACGTTTAACCGAGTGGATCATCTGGATATATATATATATATATATATATATATATATATATATATATATATATATATATAAATCCATCCGAGGAGCTTTATTAAGTGAAATAAATTCATTATGGAATACAATTGCTAGATTTCTTGTTTTTTAAACAAATATTTATATATTGCCGGGTCATAGGCCTAATGAGCTGAGTGCTCGCCAATCCCCCGGGAGACTGGGGTTCAATCCCTAGTCGAGTCAAACCAAAGGCTCAAAAAATTGTACTTGATGCCACCTTGCTTAACACTCGGCATTATAAGGTAAGGATCAAGGTAAAATGGAGCAATCCAGGGAATGGAGCAGCACCCTCCCCCACACATCAGTGTAGTAGCTATTGAAAAGGAGCCTTCGGTTCACCCTCGAAAAAGTTCGTCAACTTTACTTATATATATATATATATAATCTAAAAGTGATTAAAATTTCAGACTTTTCATACCCACTATTCATATCTATCTATCTATCAATATATATATATATATCTATATATCCCATGGATGGCATTAAATGATATGCTGTGGTGAGGCTCCAGATCTCAAACTCCAGGGACGTGACGTCACATCTCGCTGCTTTTTAGTCTACTATGACCCGCAAGATTTCTTTTCAAAAGGTTTCCATTTATTTGTCAAGAAATAAATTTTTCTGATTTCCGGTTTTTGAATTCAGTACGGAAAGAAACTATTGTACAAAAACAATTCGGTTTTTATAATTAGCTCAATTATTGTTTTGATATTTTATTGGATTTTTAAACATTTATTTTGGTATTAATTGTCGTTGTTGCAAGTTGTTCATTTAAAACAGTGTTCGGTTTCAAGGACGACGATCGTTTGGAATATTTTAAGATCTTTCTCTGACGGCAAGCATGTTTATTTCTGGTATTACTTCATTATCAATGATGGCAGTTGCAAGAAAGAGATGGCTGGAAGAAAACGCACCCGAATGCATAAGCATTGTGAGTTCAATCCCCACCATGGATTCTGTAATAAACTTACACTAATAGAAAATTTGAATTCTCATATATATATTGCATTCTTTTCATATCTATCTGTCTCAGTTTTACCATATCTATTTGTCGATCTATTCATCTATATACAGTTCATTTGCTTATACATACATATATATATATATATATATATATATATATATATATATATATAAGCAAATGAACTCTATATAGATGAATAGATCGACAAATAGATATGGTAAAACTGAGACATATATATATATATATATATATATATATATATATATATTATTGCATTCTCTTCATATCTATCTATCTATCTGTCTCAGTTTTACCATATCTATTTGTCAATCTATTCATCTATCTACAGTTCATTTGCTTATATATATATATATGTATATATATATATATATATATATATATATATATATATATCATTGCATTCTCTTCATATCTATCTATCTATCTATCTATCTATCTATCTATCTATCTATCTATGTCCGTTTGTTCATATCAATCTAGCAATCTATACATCAATCTATCATTTATTTGATATATATATATATATGTATATATATATATAATCCGAGGCGAATATCCAAGGGGTAGAAGTATCAATTCTGTTCTCACCAGAAGTAATATAAAAACACCCAAATAATTTTTTCACTTAACATCTTATTTGGTCATCATGACCAGAAAAAGATATATGACAAGAAAAAATTGACCTTTGTCTTTTTCTTTTTATATGATACATACATACATACATACATACATACACATAATTATATATATATATATATATATATATATATATATATATATATATATATATATAAAGGTTTTGTGGTTATAGTGGTAATAGGAGTCATTTAAAAAATTGAGATGCCTGGAAATGAATAAAGTAGTTTGTTACTGTAATCGAGGGCGACCCAAAGGCTCCCTTTCCAATAGCTACTTCACGGAGATATAGTGGAGGGCGCAACTCCTGATACGTACCTATTAATGCTGAGTGTTTAGCAAGGAAGTATCAAGTACCATTTTTAAAGTCTTTGATATGACTCAACATGGGATTGAACCCCGGTCTCCAAGCTATTGGCAACCACTCTGACGATTTATGTTATATTGCTCTTCTTCGATTTGAACCGAGCAATAAATTTAATCTTTACCCTACTAATTAAATTTTTACATTCGTTTTTTTTTTATTCAACAGTAAATAAAGTTATATCAGATGAGACGCTAAATATTTATCAAACTCACTTATAGAAACGAATATTTTAGAAGCTGGGATTTCATGTCGGTCTCGGCCATTTTTCAACTGAGACACGTCTGTAAGTTTTGTATTAAGGTGTCTGTTTGTCTACAACCGGAAGAAGACCAAGAAAATAGAGACGAAGAATGTGATCAGGAAGAAGAAAAAAATAGGAAGAGAGGATGAAAGGAAAAAGATGAAAAAAGAAGAAAAAAGAAAAAAAAAGAGAAGAAAATATGCAAATGAAAAGAATAAAAAGGATATAAGTAAGCACAAAACAATGGGATGAGAACCAATCATATGAAAGCAAGAATAGATACAATGCAACAAAATAGCAAATGTAAGTTATGTGATGATAGAGACGAAACGATCAATCACATAATAAGCGAATGCAGTCAATTAAAACAGAGTATAAGACTAGACACGACTGGCTGGGCAAGGTGCAAGAAATTTAAATTTGACCATGCAAACAAATGGTATATGCACAACCCAGTATCTATCCTGGATAATGACACACACAAACTCCTATGGGACTTTGATATATAAACGGATCACCTAATCTAGGCCAGAAGACCAGACCTTATAATAATCAACAAAAAAAGAGAATTTACAAAATTATAGACTTTGCAGTCCCGGCTGACCACAAATTAAAACTGAAAGAATGTGGGTTGAGAGATAAGTATCTGGACCTTACTAGAGAATTGAAAAAACTATGGAACATGAAGGTAAAAATTATACCACTCGTGATTGGTGCTATTGGTAAAGTCGCCAAAGGATTAATACATGGACTGGAGGATACCATCGAAACTTCTACGTTATTGAGAACGACTAGAATACCGAGAAGAGTCCTGGAGATCTGAGGAGACTTGCTGTCACTCAAACTCCAGTGAAAGACCATCAGGAACAGAAAGGATGCTGCAAAGGATCTAGAGGCACAGGAGAACTACTCTAAGTAGATCAACACATCCTCAATGAGAGCAAGACCAGACTGAAAAATCTAGCTATGGCCTGGATTGACCACAAAAGGCATATGATAGTGTCTAGCAAAAGATGGAAAATAAACTGCCTTAAAATGTATAAAATATCAGATGAAGTCATGAACTTTATCGAAAAACTATGAAAACCTGTAGAGTGGAATTGACAGCAGGGAAAAGCTTCTGAAAAGAAAAGAAAATCCAAAGAGGTATATTCCAAGGTGGTACACTATCATCATTATTATTTATAACTGCGATGAGGCCACTCGGAAAATGCACTGCTGGATACAAATTTAGTCGCAGGAAAAGATAAATCTTGGAATGTACATGGACGACATCAAAATGTTTGCAAAAGATGAAAAAGAACTGGAAACTCTAATACACGCAGGGAGAACATACACTCAGGACATATGAATGGAATTTGGCACAGAAAAATACGCTAAGATAGAAATGAAAAGCGGAAATCGACACCTGGCGGCCTGAATAGAACTAACAAATCAAGAAAAAATCAAAAAAGAAACCTACAAATACTCGGGGATCTTGGAAGCTGACGCCAAACAAGCGGAGATGAAAGAAAAAATTAAGAAAGAGTATCTAAGGAGAATGAGAAAGCTACTCGAGACAAAACTATATATCAGAAACTTTATCAAAGGAATAAATACCTGGGCTGTTCCCCTCATGAGATATTCGGGACCATTCTCGAAATGGACCAAAGAAGAACTTAAACAAATGGACCAGAGAACAAGAAAACTAATGATCATGCATAGAGCATTACAGAAATGACGTTGACAGTCTATATGTATCAAGAAAAGGAGGGAGGAAGAGAACTTTCCCGCATTGAATACAGCGTTTACGCATCAAAACAACGAATTGAAGATTACATAGAAAAGCGCAGAGAAAAACTGATTACAGCCACCAAGAACCATACTGACAACACGAAGACCAACAGAACGACAATAGCTAGAAAACAAAAATGGGAAGAAAAACAACTCCAAGGACGTTTTAAAAAAACTAATAAACCACATCTCACGCGAGAAAACATGGACGTGGCTAAGAAAAGGAAATCTTAAAAGAGAAACTGAATCTCTTCTAATAGCAGCACAAAATAACGCCGTAAGAACCACTCATATCAAAGCAAGAAGAGATATAACGCAACAAAACAGCAAACGTAGATTATGTGGAGATGAAACCATCAATCACATAATAAGCGAATGCAGCAAATCATCACAAAAGGAGTATAAGACTAAACATGACTGGGTGATCCACTGGGAATTGCGCAAGAAACTGAAATTCGACCATACGAGCAAATGGTATATGCACAACCCAGCATCTGTCCTGGAGAATGGCACACATAAACTCCTATAGGATTTAACATACAAACAGATCACCAAATCTCGGCTAGACGACCACCTCTAATGATAATCAACAACAACAAAAAAAGAAGAAAACTTGTAAAATTTTGGACTTTACGGTCCCGGCTGACAACTGGGTAAAATTGAAAGAAAGTGAAGAGAAGGATTAATACCTCCACCTTGCTACGGAAGGGAAAAAACTGTGGAACGTGACAGTGACAGTTATACCAATTGTATTTGTTGCTTTTGATACAGTCACCAAAGAATTAATATAGGGCCTGGAAGACTTGGAAATAAGAGGACGAATGGAGACCATCGAAACTACTACACTATTGAGATCGGTCAGAATACCGAGAAAAGTTTTGGAGACTTGAGGAGACTTGCTATCACTCAAACTACAGTGAAAGACCAACAGCTTACGCTGAAGTGAAAAACCCTCAAGGAGTAAATAATAATAATGATAGTATGAGATATAAACGAATCATCTAATCTCGGCTAGACCACCAGACCAAAGAATAATCAACAAAAAAAGAACTTGCCGAATACTGGACTTTGCCATTCCGGCTGACCACGGAGTAAAACTGAATGAAAGCGAAAAGAGAGATAAGTACCCAGACATTGCTAGAGAACAGAAACAAGAATGGAACATAAAAGAGACAATGATACTGTTTGTAATTGGTGCACCCGCAACAGTTACCAAAGATTTCGTACAGAGACTGGAGGATTTAGAAATAAGAGGACGAGTGGAGGCCATCCAAACTGTTAAGATTGGCCAGAATACTGAGAAGAGTCCTGGTGGCTTGAGAAGACTTGCCATCACTCGGATTCCGCTGGAGAGCTATCAGCAAGTGATGGTGTAAAAACTCTCAAATAATAATAATAATAATAATAATAATAATAACGATAATAAAGTTGATTGATTTTAATGATATATCAACCTGTCTAGGGTTATTTTATACCTTTCATATAGAGAATCACATTCTTGGTACGTTTTTGTGGAGAGGTAAGAGGAGGAGGGAGAGGATAAGAAGGGGTATTTTTCGGTGTTAATGAAGATGGAAAAGTAATTATGTCGGAAAGGTTTTTATCCTAAATTAAGAGGTAAATATAAAAAATCTGAAAAAGAAAAAAAAAATCAAAGAATAAAAGAAAATAATTTATAAAAAATGTTCTCATTTTTTCCTGGAATAAAAAAAATTAACAATGTCGTTATGATAGGATCACAAGCTGAGAAAAATGAGATCTCGAGTGATGAAAGAGAGAGAGAGAGAGAAAGAGAAAGAGGGAGATAATGTGTGAGTGTGAGAGAGATTGCGTGAGAGAGAGAGAGAGAGAGAGAGTATGCATGTGTGTGTGTGAGAGAGAGAGAGAGAGAGAGAGAGAGAGAAAGACAGATACAGAGACAGAGGGAGAAAGAGAGAGAAACGAAACGAAACGAAATCTTGAGTTTGTCCAATTTCAATTTTCAAAGTAACCGAAAGGTCTTACCTTATGTTTTCTTTCTTTGATGGCGGGAAAGTTAATAGACAAAATGGGGGAAGGAGAATGAATAAATAAAAGAAGAAAATAGAATGAAAGAAGAAAAAAAGAAAACAAAAATACACTCCTAGACGACGAATGGCGTCATGTTGACAAAAATAAAAATAGAATAGAAAATAATGGGTTAGAAATTTGCTTCATCAAAAATAAAATGAGAAACTAATTCACCAAATTAAAACAAAATTAGAGTTGCTTTTATGGTATTCTCTATGACAGCCTAACTCAAAATGGTGAGCCCAGTCGGCTGGGGCTATAGACGACACCGACAGCTTTTCTACAGAGGAGTAAGATCCCCTGAACGTGTGTCCTGGATATATAACATTAAACAATCTGACGATGAGGCTCCAGTAATGCTGGAGTTTTGGGGAATGCAGAGTTCCTCTTCTTTGCCATGATTCCCAGGTGTGGTAGCACCTGATAGAGTCTTATCAATGAATCAAATAGAACTGTTTGACATTTAAACTCTGTGCAAACAAATGACTAATGCTAAATTGAATTGTTAGAAATAGAACTGTTCGATCATTTTTAACTGTATATAAAGAAATGACTGATGTTTAATTGAATTGTTGGTGATACGTAGCAATACTTGGAGCCATTCAACTTTGATTATAAATGTTAAACTGAATTGTTAGAAATAGAACTGATCGATCATTTTTAACTGTGTATAAAGAAATGATTGATGTTTAATTAAATTGTTAGTGATTCGTAGATATATATTAAATTGAATTGTTTAAAATAGAACTGCTTGATCGTTTAACTGTGTGTGAAGAAATGATTGAGGTTTAAATAAATCCTTGGTGATGCATAGCAATACTTGGAACCATTCAATTGTGTGAAAAAGATTGCTCTTAGGCTCGTTTAAAAATGCTATCAACAAAATGTGTTTACGAATCATAAATGTAATATATATTTATAAAGAGAATTTGGCATTAAATAACCAACAATGGTCGATATGCCATTAAACCCAACCAAACAAAATCATATATATCTAATATATATGTCTAAAGAGAATTTGGCATTAAATAACCAACAATGGTTGATATGCCATAAAACCCAATTCAAACCAAATCATATATATTTAATATATATGTATAAAGAGAATTTAGTATTAAACAACCTACAATGGTTGATCTGCCATAAAACACAACCAAACTAAATCATATATATTTAACATATATATATATAAAGAGGATTTGGCATTAAATAACCTCCAATGGTTGACATGCCAAAAACCCCAACCAAACAAAATCATATATATCTAATATATATGTCTAAAGAGAATTTGGCATTAAATAACCAACAATAGTGGATATGCCATAAAACCCAACCAAACCAAATCCTATAGACTAGATATATATGTATAAAGATGATTCCCCACTAAATAAGCTGCAATGGTTGATATGCCATAAAAGCCATACAAACCAAATCATATATCTTTAATATATGTGTAAAATAGGATATGGCTTTAAATAACCTACAATGGTTGATGTGCTATTAAACCCAACCTAGTCAATCAAAGTGATTGTATTTGAACCAGTTTCTCGTAGTGTAATGGCTAAAGTGTCGGGATACTGTTTTAAAATTAGCAAGTTTAAAGTGCAGTCTCGCTATTAGAGAGTAATATGGGTGTAAAAGAGAGGGAGGGAGGAAAAGAACGACAGAGATAGTATGAAAAACAAAGAAAGGAAGAGATGCGAAGAACACTAACCTCTCCTAACGACTTGCTAACAAAGCGTAATTTTTAAAAAAAGTTAAAGTAAAGTGAAAAAAGGAAGAAACAGTTAAGAAAGAAAAAAAAACACTAGAAAAGAAAAAAGCAATGAATGAAATCAAGACTACCCGAAACATGATGGTCTTTTGATTGACAAGTCAGATCTGATTTCGAACTATGTCACGTGTTTCCGGCTAAAATCGATTTTACTGACCGGCATTACGATATCGTGATCTGATATCAGTTCTAAAAATAGTTCACAGAATGCAGGCCATGTCTCGTTTTGGATTGAACATCAATTGGGTGTGTCAAGCAAATCTAGGTAAATATTTGCTTTTAAAATGCCAGTGTAAAGGATACCCAGTAAAATGCAGCCCAGTTGACTGGAACTGAGAATACACCGACTACATCTCTGCAGAAGTGTAAGAACCGCCTAAATGAGGGTCCTGGATATAAAGCAATCTGATGGCGAGGTTCCAGCCTTGGAGATTTGGAGAACATAGTGTATCGCTCCAATGCCATATATGTATAAAGAGGATTTGGCATTAAATAGCCTCCAATGGTTGATATGCCATAAACCCCAACCAAACCAATTCCTATATATCTAATATATATGTATAAAGAGAATTTGGCATTAAATAACCTACAATGGTTGATATGTCATAAAAACCAACCTAACTCAATCATATATATTTAATATATATGTATAAAGAGGATTTTGTATTAAATAACCCACAATAGTTGATATGCCATAAAACCCAACCAACCAAATCAAATATATTTAATATATATGTATAAAGAGGGTTTTGTATTAAATAACCAAAAATGGCTGATATGCCATAAAACCCAACCAACCAAATCAAATATATTTAATATATATGTATAAAGAGGATTTTGTATTAAATAACCAACAATGGCTGATATGCCATAAAACCCAACCCAGCCAAGAAGTACGATGGTTTGGTGTGCAACATTTTCAACCCGTTATTATTAGAAAACTAAAAACGAGCGGCAACAGAAGAAGAAAGCAACAACAGCAGCAACAATAACACCCTCTCTAAAAAAGCAACTCCCCCACCAACTGCACCTTTGCTGAGGAGTAAAACCTAGCCTTCTAAACGAATGTCCTGGGTATAACGCTAAGCTGCGCCTGATAAAGATTACATATGATCAAACTAATATTGATAGATAGACAGATGTGATCAGACGGAAAGAGATCGATACGTAGATTACTAGATATATATACTAAGATAGATAGATAGATATGAAGAAAGCGAAAGAGAGAGAGAGAGAGAGAGAGAGAGAGAGAGAGAGAGAGAGAGAGAATGATTGCTATGAACAGATTGATCTAGTGGGAAGAGTGTTCCCCAATGATCCGGGAGACCGAGGTACAATCCCAAGTAGCGTCATACCAAAGACTCAAAAAATGGTACTTGATACCTCCTGGCTTAACACTCAGCAATATAAGGTAAAGTGTAAAGTGTAAAGGGGAGCAATCTAGAGAAAGGAGTAGCGCCCTTCTCTACACCTCAAAGTAGTAGCAATTGAAAAGGGAGCCTTCTGGTCACCTTCGACTACAGTTGCCAACTTATATATATATATATATATATATACCTTGAGACATATGCCAAATAAAATTTACAAAATAAAGAAGTTTTACTGAGGTCACAATTTCTACATATTGTAAATTATCTAATTTTGCATATGTCTCTTGGTAGTTTCCTTTTAAATTTGCATGTACCAATAATATATATATATATATAAGATGTACTAGAAACTAATAGAGATCAGCTCGATAACGGATATCACCGAGACAAGGAAAGATAAAGATAGACGAGGGCCAGATGAACGTAGAATATTAATCCCAAAATTAGGGCCTGTGATTCTGGAGTAGATAATTCCTCTTGACCATTTTAGGGTCAATTAGAAAACACTTGACAGCTATATAAAATGTCTTCACCTTATCTTGTTTCACTTTCTCGGTCCTAATTGAAACAAGAAGAATATCAAGGATGACAACAGCTGAGTTAATTAACAGACATATTAGGAATAAATGTAAATCATGTATGAGATAGCCATTAGTTATACGATCTTAGTCTGTTTAGAAAATCCCACCTGCTCAGGAGAAGAAACCCTACAAGAACGCAAATTGGAGGGGATTGACCGGTAGATTAAATCCACTCCCGTTTCTTAATCGTTCTAACACCAAACATTTTGACCCCCTCTGCCCACGCCTATGAATGAAATAATTTGTAATTTAATTTCCCCTTTTAATCTTATTTTTATAGTTATTTATATTTTTTATTTTTATTTTCTAATTTCTATTCTTAATTCCTTTATGGTATCTTCTGAATACGAACTGTAACTCCACATTCGCTACTCTGCGACGAGAGAGAAGCATGTAAATAGTCATCTGACGTGACGGAGAGTATAGCAATAATATTCCCCTCCGAAATAAATTTATTATGACGACTTAACCGAGTTTGAGTCTCCATCAAATTGTACTATATATATATATATATATATATATACATTTGAACAGACTGAGATAGATAGGTAGGTAGAGAGGTGTAATATAGATAGAAAGAAAGTTAGGTGGGTGGAAAGATAGGTAGAGAGATAAGGAGGTGCCCGTGGTGTAATGGTTATCGTCATAGAAAATGGACACGGTAACACGAGTTCAAATCCTGGACGAGACTGATTGCATTTCACATATCCCTAATATCCTTGGGAAAGATATGAATCCAATTATTCTCCTTCCAGCTATGGGTAAATAGTAGGGCAGATTGATTTCTTCAGCATTGAGAAGGAAAACTCTGAATTCAAACCTGTTAAACTCCGGTTAAAAAATTGACCTTGTGTCATATCCTGCCCGAGCGGAGGGGTTGGGTAAATATGGATAGACAGATAGATATGAAAAGATGTAGATGTCGGCTGACTTGACAAACAAGGCAGATGTAACTGGAGATTGAAATAAAGATAAGAACATTCTGTCTGACATTTGACAAGATGGGGCGAGTTTCAAACCCAACTTAGCTCAATAAATACTCTCTTAATGTCAACTAACAAAGACGTACCGTATAGATTTATTTGTGTTACCCGTGGGCTTGAATGATCGAGTGTTGATTTTGGTACTCAATAAATCCTTTAGGGAAAAGAGTTTTATATTGCACGCCTAAAACGAAAATGACGAATGAGGCGGCAAAGTCAGAATCGAAACACTAAAAAAATACCCCCCCCAAAAAAACAAAGCAAAACAAAAAAAAAACAAAAAAAAACAACACAATAATAAAAGACGATTTTCATAGAGAAATAATTGATATTACGTCCGTGAGTCTACCATTTTCTATGTATCTACCTTTCTATCTATCTATATATCTATCTATCTTGATTATAAGCGAGCTAAATCGCTAGCAAGCTAGCTAGCTAGATAGACTAAGAAAGAGTCCAAGTCACAGCAAGTCTCCTCAGTTCTCCAGGACTCTTCTCAGTATTTTGGCCGATCTTAATAATGCTGTAGTTTGAATGGTTTCCTCTTATTTCCAAGTCACCCAGCCCATTTACCAATTCTTTGGAGATTGTTCCAAGTGCACCAACCACAAATGGTATCACCGTCACCTACATGTTCCATAGTGTCTTTTGTTCTCTAGCAAGGTCTAGGTACTTATGTCACTTTTTGCTTTCTTTTTATTTAACTGTGGTCTGCTAGGATGGAAAAGTCCTCAAGTTGGCAGGTTTTTTTGTTAGTAGTAGAAGTAGTAGTAGTTGTATAGCCTCGTAAAAAACCACGTGGGATAAACTAAACTTACCTGGACGAAATTTTCCCTAAAATTAATTTACATTTTCCCAGAACAGAATATAAAGAAAAATCTACCAAGTGGATACCTTTGGTCAATGATCATATAAGCGAGCAACTGACAGTCACCAAGCACCGTTGTCTCTGTGTCTACGCTGTTCTATACTTTATCATAGTGCTCTATTATGCATGATGAGCACTCCTTATTTAATGATAGACCAAACTACTTATATATATATATATATATATATATATATATATATAAAGTAGTTTGGTCTATCATTAAATAAGGAGTACTCATCATGCATAATAATTGGATTCATACCTTTCCCAAGGGTATTAGTGCTATGTGAAATGTAATCAGCCTCATCCAGGATTTGAACTCGTGTCACCGTGTCCATATCCTGCGACGATAACCATTACACCACGGGCACTTCCAATCTATCAATCGATAGATAGATAAATATATAATACGTCACCATTTTCTATCTATCTATCTATCTATCAAAAATATATTCACATCTACCTATCGCTTTTGATCGATAGATCGATAAACTAAGAAAAAGTGCGATTTTTATTGTGACATGATTGATAGTGTGTGTATGGGTAACCAAAACATACTACTGCACACTATCTATCTATCTATCTATCTATCTATCTTGATAGATAGATTGATAGATAGATAGATAGATAGGAAGAAAAGAAACTGAAATAGATAGATAGATAGGAAGAAAAGAAAATTTTCCATTTTTAAAAGAATTTGCTGATATATATATATATATATATATATATATATATATATATATATATATCAGATAATTATTTTAAAAATGGAAAATTAAAATTCCGTTTGTTTCTCTTCATATCTATCTATCTATCTATCTATCTCAGTCTTTTTCTACTTATCTATCTATCTATCTATCTATCTATCTCAGTCTTTTTCTATCTATCTATCTATCTATCTATCTATCTATCTATCTATCTCAGTCTTTTTCTACTTATCTATCTATCTATCTATCTATCTCAGTATTTTTCTACTTATCTATCTATCTATCTATCTATCTATTTCAAGTTTGTTTCGTACTATCTATCTACCTATCTATCTTACTCTGATCATATCTATTTTTGCCCAGTTGGCTGGGGCTGTAGAATACACCGACTGCACCTCTGCAGAGGGGTAAGACTACCCAAATCCTCAACGAGTGTCCTGTTAATGACACTAAACAATCTGATGGTGAAGTTCCAGCAATGCTGAAGGTTTGGGGACTGCGGAGCATCTCTTCATTGCCATCGCTCCCAGGTTCAATCTGACCCGGAGTGGTAACACTAGATAGGGCTCTATATATGGATCAAATAGAACTAAACTACGTATTTATGCTAAACTAAATTGTTTGAAAGAGAACTGTTTTTGACATTGAAAATGTACTTACGCGAAACTGAATTGTTCAAAATTGAACATTTTAAATATCTAACTGTGTGTAAACAAAATCTATACTTATACTAAACTGAATTGGTTGAATTAGAACTGTTTGACTAAACTAAATAGCTTGAAATAGAAATGTTTTTTTTAAATGAAACTGTGTATTTTTGCCAAACTGAATTGTTTGAAATAGAACTGATTATTCGTATAAAAACGGATTTGGCATTAAATAACCTACAAAGGTTGACATGCCATAAAAAACCAACCAACCAACCAACCAACCAATCATATCTATCAATCTATGTATCTATCTATCGAGATACATTATCTTTGTCCGATCATATTTATATATCTATCTAGTCAGGTAGATTATCTTAGTCTGATCTATCTATCTATCTAATGGATTTTTTGTCACGATCGAATCAGTTGAATTTGAATATCTTTTTTTTAAATTCGTTGTCCGATAAATATTTGATGCTTATATATATATATATATATATGTTGTGGAGTGGATGGAGCCCTCCAAAAGATGAACTGGTCTAAGGACAATCTCGAGGTGTGCTCTCTCTAGACTGTGTTAACAAATACAACTAATGTTATTTACATTAGTCGGCGTACCAAACTGTGTACCGTTTTCACTCCGGAATAAAATATCTCTCATTTTATACATGTGTCGACCTTACTTATTTCATGACAATATATATATATATATATATATGGTATGTATTGTTGATAGAGAGGGTGATATGGCGACAGCGTAGATTTATAATAAGAAATCTAAATTCACGCTCCAAGCTGAATCGTTCCAATCTTTCCAGAACCTGCCGACCGTCTTTGGCGCCGATCCCAAATAGTTACAGGCAGCTGAGGCGAAACAACACGGACTCCCCTCTAAGCAGGGTTGAAGGTGAATAGAAATGTTAAACCTTGATTGGAGTTGCAGTTACTGATAGATGAGGGTAGGACTATGTCGAACAGACAGGTGGAGGACGTGGTGGAAGTGGGGAACAGGCTTAGCCTGAGAGAGTGTGCACATGGTGAGATAAAACGAGATTCTCGAAGACACGCGAACGAAAACGAGATTCCCGAATATGGTCTTGATAAATCATGGCCAACAAAATCTTTATTTTCCCAATCCGAGGCCAACCAATATGGTGCAAACTTCTTTTCACTTTCTTTCGATTATCATGTCTGTATGTATAATCGAATTAAGTATATTATATATACACGAGACGACCTGTGACACCTGCGCATTTGCCTCGCAACAGCGATCCATACTGATATTAGAGCTTCTATTCGGGCTGAGTTAAAGGTTAATACGTATAAAGTTTGTCTTCTTTGTTTAATGGCATATCAACCTTCGGGGGTTATTTAATGCCAAAGTCCCCCTGTTGGGACAATAAGGGGGTTCATACTTTTCCCGAGGGTATTTGTCCGAAAGTGAACGTAATAGCACGACTGGAGTTTGAACTCGCTTACTACAATTCCGCGCTTTAACAATTACACCACAAAGATACCCCCTAATATGTATTAAATTTACCCATGCAGACAAATAGGATGTGACGTTAGGTTAGTTTTTGAAATATCAAAAAATACCAAAAACACAACAATATTAAAATAACAAAATAACAAACAAAAATTACAGATTCTCTAAGTGCTCCATATCAGAATGAAACAACCTAAACTTAATAGAATCAATTTCGAATCAAGCACTAATGTACTTAAATGTTTTTAGCTACAGCTTCTACTTATAAATTTTGCAATATACACACCCCTGATGATGGCCCAAGATCAGAAACCAATTAATTATAGGAGCTTCATTTACAAATTCTCGCCGGATACCATAAAATCAATACAGCAACTTGAACGGATATTTACAAAATTGTGTCGATAAAGGATGTCTATATTGTTTGGTGAAATATGTATTAACGAAGGAATACTGCCTAAATACACACCCACATGCACACACATGTACACACACACACATATATATATATATATATATATATATATCATGGTTCACAAGTAATATTCAATTTGATATTTTTTGGTTTTAATTCATGTAAGTATCTTTAGCTCTTAAATGAAATAAGACTCTAAAATGCGACATGGAAATTCATTTGCAGACCAATTTATTTTAGATATTTAATCAAGCTACGAACGAACGAACCAACCAACCAACCAACTAAACATCCAACTGACCAAGCAAGCAAGCCATCAACCAACCAACCAACCAACCAACTAAGCACCCAACCGATCATGCAACCAAGCCACCAATCAACCAATCAAGTTAGCAACCTACCAAGCAACCAAGCAATCTAGAACAAAGCAAGTAAACCACCAACTAACCAACGAATGAACCAAGCAAAGCTCCAATCAAACAACCAACCAACTAATCAACCAACCAAGCCACCAAGCAACCAATCAACTAAGCAACTGCTGACGAAATAGAAGACTTTGTTATTAAAGGCATCAGTCCTTAAAAGCTAGTAACGACTTAGTACCAAACACGTGACTACCAACCCGTTATTGTATTTTAAAATAGACTTGCTGAACCTATTCTCAACAAAGCTGTATTTTAAAACGCGTTTAAGTCATACGGTTGGATAGGAATAGATCTTTTTTCTCTGGCGATATGTTAATCGTTAGAGTGTTCGCCAATGGCCCGGGAGACCTGGGTTTAATCCCAGGTCGAGTCATACCAAAGACTTAAAAATGGTACTTGATGCCGCCTCGCTTAACACTCAGCATTATTAGGTATGCATCAAGGGTAAAGTGGAGCAATCCCGGGAAAGGAGTAGCGCCCTCCCCTACACCTCGGTGTAGTAGCTATTGAAAAGGGAGCCTTCGGGTTACCCTCGACTACGGTCGCCAACTTTACTTTTACTTATATGTTAATAGGAGAACTGACAATCAAATATGGGAAGAGTGTTCGTGGAATTATATCTTACATACTAACTACACTGCAGTCACGCAGTAAGCCAGTTTGTACCGCAGTCATTCTCTGACGTTTACTTTTGGACTTCTTCCCAAGTGAAAGGGATGAACACCTTTATCCCTGCCGGTATTGGTTAAATTTAATACAACTGCTGTTCTTTTCCAAGGATGAATTTGGTATTAAAAGTAAAGTTGGTGACATTAGTCAAGGGTGACTCGAAGGCTCCTTTTTCAATAGCTACTACACCGAGGTGTAGTTGTGGGCGCTACTTCATTCCCTGGACTGCTCCACTTTACCCTTGATCCGTGCTGTTTATATCTATAAAAATAGATTTGGCATTAAATAAACCTCCAATGATTGATGTGCCATAAAACTAAACCAAACCAAACCAAACTCACCTTCGTTGTTGAGTCGTCAGTTAATTAAAGCTTTATTGCTAGGCTCATGTACACTGACTTTCCTTGTTCATATTTTTTTGTATATCTTTTTGCTGCGTGTCTATCAACGGGTAATTGATAAACAATTTAAGAGAAAAATATTGATTCAAATAAGTTCTTCAACTTCTGATGTGTTTAAAATTTAAATTTATTTAAAAGGATCTAAAGGTGTCTAGTTAATTTAAGTATTGAAAATATAGGATTCTTCTTCTTGACATTGAAAAAGAGAATAACTGGCCCATTGGACTAGTGCGTAGAGTGTTCGCCAATAGACTGGAAGACTTGGGTTCAATCCCAGGTCACGTCATACCAAAGAGTTTAAAAATGGTATTTGATACCTCCTGGCTTAACAAAAAGAAGCAGAAGATACCCCGCAACAACAATTACCGACGCCGACTACGCCGATGACATAGCGATACTGGCAAATACACCTGACCAAGCCGAAACACTTCTGCATAGTTTGGAACGAGCAGCAGCAAGCATAGGCCTCCATGTTAATGCACACAAAACGGAATATATGTGCTATAACCAAACGGGGGACATCTCCACTCTAGAAGGAACCCCTCTTAAACTAGTAGACAAATTCACGTACCTAGGAAGCAGCGTCGAATCAACCGAAAAGGACATCGAAACGAGGTTAACGAAAGCATGGACAGCTATCAATAGGCTATCGACTATATGGAAATCAGACCTAACCGATAAAATGAAACGCAGTTTCTTCGAGGCAGCGGTCACATCGATACTGCTATATGGATGCACTACATGGACGCTAACAAAACGGCTGGAGAAGAAACTAGATGGCAATTACACAAGAATGCTGCGTGCAATCCTGAACAAGTCCTGGCAGCAACACCCCACAAGACACCAACTGTACGGCCACCTGCCCCCTATCACGAAAACTATTCAAGTTAGACGAACCAGACATGCAGGACATTGCTGGAGAAGCAGAGATGAACTCATAAGAGATGTACTCTTATGGATCCCCACACATGGCCGCGCAAAAGCAGGACGACCAGCACGAACGTACATTCAGCAGCTATGTGAGGATACAGGTTGTTGTCCTGATGACTTACCTAGGGCGATGAACGATAGGGAGGAGTGGCGAGAGAGGGTCAGGGATATCCGTGCTGCCAGCATGATATGATGATGATGATGATCAAGAGTTAAGTGGAGCAATCCAGGGAAAGGAGTAGTGCCCTCTCCTACACCTCAGTGTAGTAGCTATTGAAATGGGAGCCTACTGGCCGCCCTCGACTACGGTCGCCGGCTTTAGTTTTTACTATAATTCAATTCGCATTGAATAATTAAAGAAATACACTAAAATTAAGTGGAAGAAAAGAAGGAAAACAAGAAAGATAGGAAAGGAAAGAACAAAAACACACAAAGGAAAAAGGAACATAGAAAGATAGATAGATAGATAAAGAAAAAGACAACATAGCTTGCTAGCTAGCTAGCTAGCAAGATAGATAGATAGACAGAATAAAGGAAAACATAGTTAGCTAACTAGATAGATAGATAGATAGATAGATAGATATAATAAAGAAAAAAAGAAACAGCCTGAGATAGATAGATAGATAGATAGATAGATAGATAGATTGGATTCTGAATGGTGATTTATAATGTTAGATAACTTGTATGTAAATTTAATTTGGCGGAACATAATCTTTCTTGTCTCATTATCTTTATTTTGCTACAGCTGCCTAATGTTGGCCTGGTTGTATATTCCTTGGTGGATTAACATTGAATAATTTTAAACTTGATTTGCAGAACATCTTCGAAAGGCGATTGAAATCCGATCGGACAGAATCCGAATATTTGATTTGGAAAACGTCTTTGGAGAAAGTGCTTATCTTCTAAAAGACCGTCTCGGCTCTTTGACGAGCACTTGCTTTTGAATTTTTAAAATTTCCAAATTTTTTAAATCTTTTCATGAAATTTGATTAAAAAGAGACTTGTTATATCTATTTATTTATTTATTTCGATATTTTTTTTTCTTAAGACTTTTAAGATAGATTTGCCCGGAATAAAAGAATTTTATCTCAGTACTGCTAAATAAACAAATAAGGAAATTAAATGAAAATTGGCGTAATTAAATGGTTTACGAAATGGCTGTATCATTTGCAAGATTCTTGAACTCTTGTGTACATGTATATGAGTGTGTGTGTATGCGTGTAAGTATGTAGGCGTATATGTGTGTATGTGCATTTGTATACATGCGTACGAATGCGTGTGTGTGTGCGTGTATGTATGTATGTGTGTATGTGTGCATTTGTGTATATGTTTAAGAGTACGTGTGTATGTATGCATGTATAAATGTGTGTGTATGCATTTGTGTACATGTGTATGAGTGTGTGTATGTGTGTGTGTGCGTGTATGTATGCATGTGTAAATGTGTGTGTGTGCATTTAGTACATGTGTATGAGTGTGTGTGTGTGTGCATGTATGTATGCATGTGTAAATGTGTGTGTGTGTGGATTTGTGTACATGTGTATGAGTGTGTGTGTGTGCGTGTATGTATGCATGTGTAAATGTGTGTGTGTGTGCATTTGTGTACATGTGTATGAGTGTGTATATGTGTGTGTACGTGTATGTATGCATGTGTAAATGTGTGTGTGCATTTGTGTACATGTGTATGAGTGTGTGTGTGTGTATGCATGTAAGTATGTCGGCGTATATGTGTGTGTGTGCATTTGTATACATGCGTACGAATGCGTGTGTGTGTGCGTGTATGTATGTATGTGTATATGTGTATGCGTACGTATGTGTATTCGTGTAAATATGTAGGCGTATATGTGTGTATGTGCACTCGACAAGAAGACCAGACCCAGCGATTGTTAACAAAAAAAAAAAAAAGAACCTGCAGTATTGCGGACTTTGCCGTCCCTGTAGATCACAGAGTAAAA
Organism: Sepioteuthis lessoniana; assembly: GCA_963585895.1. Lineage (NCBI taxonomy): Eukaryota > Metazoa > Mollusca > Cephalopoda > Myopsida > Loliginidae > Sepioteuthis > Sepioteuthis lessoniana. The sequence goes on along the minus strand of OY757947.1, from coordinate 33,807,803 downwards.
TTAAAAGAAAGCGAAGAGAGAGAGAGAGAGAGAGAGAGAGAAAGAGAGAGAGAGAGAGAGAGAGAGAGAGAGAAGTACCAAGACCTTGCTAGAGAACCAAGAAAGCCATCGAAAGCATGACGGTAATATTAACTGTAATTGGTGCGCTTTGAACGGTGCCTAACGGTTTGAAAAAGGGACTGGAAGAATTGGAAACAGGTGGACGAGCCGAGACCATCCAAACTGCAACATTGTTGAGATCGGTCAGAATACTGAGAAGAGTCCAGGAGACATGTGGAGACTTGCTATCACTAAGACTTCCGTGAAAGACTATCAGTTAATGCTTGTGTGAAAAAGTCCCTAAGAGTATTACTCTTAGAGACTTTTATTGTATATGTATGAAGCAGAATTTGTCCTCGAAAATGAGACCCATGAAATTCTCTGATGCAAACGAATCCCGGCCAGAAGTTCCCACATAGAATTCTATAACTAGAAAAAAAGAACTCTCTTCACCTGAAAGATTGGGCTGATCTAGCAGACCATTAAATGAAAAGATACTATTTACCAGCCCCTCCGCTCGGGCAGGATATGACACAAGGTCAATTTTTAAGCGGAGTTTAACAGGTTTGAATTCAGAGTTTCCCTTCTCCTAGAGTAGTTGCCTCACCAAGGCTGAAGAACCTAGTCTGTCCTACTATTTACCCATAGCTGGAGGGGGAATAATTGGATTTATACCTTCCCCAAGGGTATTAGTGCTATGTGAAATGCAATGAGTCTCGTCCAGGATTTGAACTCGTGTCGCCGTGTCCATTTCCTACGACGATAACGACTACACCACGGGCACCTCCATGAAAAGATGAAAAGATACATGACGTATACAGAACGGAAAAAAGCTTGGGCACATGATGGTAACGATGTGTTTTCTGCGTTTGGAACCGTTTCCAGGAACTTGTAGATCACAGTAAGAATCGAGACCATCCAGACCAGAACACTGCAAGAATACGGAGAAATTCAAGGAAGTGCAAAAGAGACTTGCTGTCTAAGTGTTCAGTGAAGGCCACCAGGTTGTTGTGGCGTAACGACTCATAAATGAGTACAATAGTGGTTAACGGTTTATGGTGGCAATCTTGATGAGACCGAGAACTTATCAGCTATGCATTTTTAAAATTTTGTTTTTCGTTTGTTTTGCTTTACTTTCTTTCTTTCTTTCTTTCTTCTTTTTCACTGTTCGCTCTTTTTTTTTTTCTTTCTCATTTTTTTACCAGTTTTTCTTTCTTTCTTTCTTTCTTTCTTTCTGGTCCTCTTATTTCCAAGTCTCCCAGTCCTTGAATAAAACCTTTGGTGATTGTACCGAGCGCATCAATTACAATTATGTCATTTTCATGTTTCATTGTTTTTTCTGTTTTCATGCAAGGTCTAGGTACTATTTACCAACCCCTCCGCTCGGGCAGGATATGACACAAGGTCAATTTTTAAGCGGAGTTTAACAGGTTTGAATTCAGAGTTTTCCTTCTCCTAGACTAGTTACCTCAACAAGGCTGAAGAACCTAGTCCGTCCTACTATTTACCCATAGCTGGAGGGAGAATAAGGGGGTTCATACCTTTCCCAAGGGTATTTGCCCGAAAGTGAACATAATAGCGCGACTGGAGTACGAACTCGCGTACTACGATTCCGCAGTTCATCGCTTTAACCATTACACCACGATGCAAGGTCTAGGTATTTATTTTTCATTTATCTTTTATTCAGTTTTACCTTGAAGTCAGCCGCAATGTCCACAGTTCGGCAGGTCCTTTTTTTTCTTTTTTTGACTATCAAATAGATCTGGTCGTTTGGCTGAGATTAGGTAATTCGTTTGTATCTCTAAGTCCCTGAGAATTTTTTACGTCTCTTTCTTCAAGACGGATTCAGGGTTGTGCATATATCATTTGATCGTATGGTCAAATTTCAATTTCTTGCATAATTCCCGGTAGATCACTTTCTCCACCCAGTCGTGTCTATTCTTAAACTCTTTCACTGCAAATTTGGTACATCTGCTTATTATGTGATTGATCGTTTTGCCTCAACCACATAAGCTACATTTGATACTTTGTTGCGTTTAATCTATTCTTGCTTTGATATGGTTGGTTCTTGAGGCGTAATTTTGTGCTGCTATCAGATTCAGTTTCTCTCATATGATTTCCTTTTTATTATGTTGCCCAGTCGGCTGAGGCTGTAGAATACACTGACTGCTTTTCTGCAGAGGGGTAAGACCCCGCCCCTAACGAGTGTCCTGATATGACACGAAACAATCTGATGGTGAGGTTCCAGCAGTGCTGGAGCTTTTGGGAATGCGGAGTACCCCTTCATTGTCTTCGCTCCCAGGTCCACTCTGGTCCAGAGTGGTAGCACCTGATAGGGCTCTATCTATGGGTTAAATAGAACTAACGGCATACTTATGCTAAAATAAATAGTTTGAGTAAACTGAATAGCTTGAAATAGAAATGTTTTTCACAATTAAACAGTACTTACATTTAAACTGTGTGCTTATGCTTAACTGAATTATTTCAAATAAAACTGTTTTTCGACATTAAAACTGTATTTACACTTAACTGAATTGTTACATATAACTGCTTGAATAGTTTAAAATGGAAATATTTTTGACAATTAAACTGTGTACTTATGCTAAATTGAATTGTTTTAAATAGAACAGATTATTTACAGAAAAATGGATTTGGCGTTAAATAACCTACAAAGGTTGATATGCCATAAAACCTACCAAACCAAACCAAATCAAACCTTTTATTATGCATGTCCAAGTTTTCTCGTGTGAGATTTCGCTTGCTTGTCGCTTGAAATGTACATAGAATTGATCTTCTCATATTTGTTCTGATGTTGCCTGTATTGTCTGTATTTTTTATAGAGGCTGCAATCAGTTGTTGTATCGATGCATTTACGCTATCTTCAATGCTGGTAAGTCATCTACCTCCTTTTCTTGACTCATACTGTCTGTCAAAATCATCTCTCGGAAGTAAGGCCATATGCGTAGTTACAAGTTTTCTTGTCCTCTGGTCCATTTGTTGGAGTTCTTCTCTAGTCCACTTTAAGAATGGTCCCGACTATCTTACGAGGGGGACATCCCATGTATTTATTTCTTTGATGAGATTTTTGCTATGTAGTTTGGTTTCACGTATTTTTCCCATTCTTCTGACGTATTATTTTTTTTATTCTTTCATCTCCACCGGTTTAATAGTGTCCGCTTCCAATATTCCCAGGTATTTGTAGGTTTTGCTTTCTCCAAGCTTTCTGATTTTGTCTTGATTTGGTAGTTCTATTCCTTCCGTCCAGGGGGTGTCCTCGTGGTGTAACGGTTACAGTGTTGGATTGCGGAATCGTAGTTAGCGAACTCGAACCTCAGTCGCACTATTACGTTCACTCTCGGAAAAATACCCTTGCGAAAGGTGTGAAGCCACTTACCCTCCCGGCTATGGGTTAGATGGCATCACAGCTGTTCTTCTAGAAGGATGGCTTTGGCATTAAATAACCTACAAAAGTTGATATACCACGAAACAAAAAAATCAAATCCTTCCGTCCTATGTCGTTTTCCGCTTTTCACGATTAGCATGGCGAAATTTTCTTTGCCAAATTTCATCCCTGTGCTGACTATATATTTTCTCTGTTTATTTTTGGGTTTCAAATTCTTTTCCATTTTGGAGAACAGTTTAATGTCACTGTATATTAGGTGGTTGGTTTGCTACTCCTGTGATTGAGTGGCATCATCCGTATTAATAGTAATGGTGATAGCGCAACTCCCTAGAAGACCCCTCTCTCGATTTTCACCTCTGTTAACTTTTTCCTCCTGCTGTCAGTTCGATTTTTCAGTTTTCCATGGTATTTTCAATAAACTTTATGACTTCACTGGATATCTTGTAGATTATAAGATTGTCTATTATCCAGCTTTGCGGGACTATATCATGTGTTTTTTTATAGTCAATCCAAGTCATAGCTAAGTTTTCAGTCTCTTTTTGGTCTCCTTGAGGATGTGTTGATCTCCCTGCACCTCTGATCGGCTTGAGAGTTTTTCCCATCAACGTTAGCAGATGGATTTCCACTGGAGTCTGAGTGACAGCAAGTTTCTTCAAGTCTCCAGAACTCTTCTCAGTATTCTGACCGATCTCAACAATGCAAAGTTTTGATGGTCTCCACTCGTCTTCTTATTTCCAAGTCCTCTAGTACCTGTATCAATACTTTGCTGATTGTACCGAGCACATCGATTACAATTAATATTACCGTCAATTTCATGTTCCATAGACTTTTTCAGTTTTCTAGCAAGATCAAAGTACTCATCACTCTTTTCACTTTCTTTTGGCAGGTTCTCTTTTTTTGTTGATTTTTCGTTGGTCTAGTGGTCTGGCCGAGATTAAATGATCCGTTTGTATCTTAAAGTCTGAGAGAATTTTTTGCGTTTCATTTTCTAGAATGGATTCTGGTTTGTGCATATACCATTTGGTAGTATAGTCAAATTTAAATTTCTTGAACAATTCCAGGAGGATAAATTTATTTCTCAGCGTCTCAGTGATATTTCAGTTTTTAAATAAAGTCCAAATTTACTTTTGAAAACAATTTCAACCGAAGTGATCCCACTAACTTTAAATTTGCCTCTCCGACGGAGCTGAGAATACGCTGATTGCATGTCACGCAGAGGGATAAAGCTACCCACTCGGCCAAAAAAGTGGGTGTCTAATGTATGACACTGTTATGACCGATTATTAAGGGTCAATAACTAAATAACTCAACACGGAGATATAAGGTGCCACACAAATGTATCCAAGTCTCTGAGGAGGGTTTCCTTGGGTCAACGTACACGAAGACAGGCAAGGTGCTTACTACAGACAGCTGCGGCGGTATTTATTGCTCACCCCACCGAACGGGCAAGTATGGCACAAGGACCTTTTTTGGTGGGTCCGGCGCAGGGCCGAAGCCCATACGCGCCCCCATGGCCACAAATACCTTCGGCCCCATCGGCATTTCCCTTATTAGGGGCGCCAAGCAATAACCCCCCCGAAGGGTGTAAAAGCTTGGGATACGGCCCCCTGAGGCTGGAGGAAATCTCCAGCTGCCGAGATACACTCGGCCAGATCCGTGCTGCAGCAAGCACGGCCGACCGAAGTGCATCCCAAAAAGTGGAGTGGCGCAGCGTTATTACAGCTGCTGCGGTATTTGTTGCACGCCCCACCTAACAGGCAAGTGTGGCACAAGGCCTTTATTTTGGTGAGTCCGGACGCAGGGCCGTAGCCCACACGCGCCCGGCATTTCCCAAAAATGCCTACGGCCCCGTCGGCATTCCTCTTATTAGGAGCGCCTCAGGCGTCGGGCGATTAACTTAACCTCCCCGAAGGGAGTAAAAGCCCGGGAGGAAGGCCCCCTGAGGCCGAAGGAAATTATCCAGCTGCCAAGACACACTCGGATAGATCCGTACCGCAGCCAGCACGGCCGGCCGAAATTCGACTCAACAACTGGAGAAGCACAGTGTTATTACAGCTGCTGCGGTATTTGTTCCACGCCCCACCGAACGTGAAAGTGTGGCACAAGGCCTTTTTTTGGCTCACACGCCCCCGGCATTTCCCAAAAATGCCTACGGCCCCGTCGGCATTCCCCTTATTAGGGTCGCCTCAGGCGCAGGGCGATTGAGCTAACCTCCCCGAAGGGAGTAAAAGCCAGCGATTGACCTAACCTCCCCGAAGGGAGTAAAAGAGGCCGAAGGAAATTATCCAGCAGCCAAGACACTCGGCCAGATCCGTGCCGCAGCCAGCACGGCCGGCCGAAATGCGACTCAACAACTGGAGAAGCACAGTGTTATTACAGCTGCTGCGGTATTTGTTGCGCGCCCCACCTAACGGGCAAGTATGGCACAAGGCCTTTTTTATGGTGGGTCCGGACGCAGGGCCGTAGCCCACACGCGCCCGGCATTTCCAAAAATGCCAACGGCCCCGTCGGCATTCCCCTGATTAGGGGCGCCTCAGGCGCCGGGCGATGAACCCAACCTCCCCGAACGGAGTAAATGCCTGGGGGGAAGGCCCCCTGAGGCCGAAGGAAATTATCCAGCTGCCAAGACACACTCGGCCAGATCCGTGCCGGCAGCCAGCACGGCCGGCCGAAATGTGACTCAACAACTGGAGAAGCGCAGTGTTAATGCAGCTGCTGCTCTCGTCTACCGGCTTAGTTCTTGATTAATAAACCATTTGGGTAAGTCCATTATTCTGGTCATAGGTGAGTCACCTACAACAGACACTAATCTGGATCCGATGGTGAGACTCTAGTTCTGAAGATATGGGAAGTGTGGAGTATCTGTTCATAGCTATTACTCCTAGGTCAGGTCTAGTCCCATATGCAAAAAAAAAAAATACTCTTAAGAAGCTACAACACAAAAAATGCAAATATAAATATAAAATTAACGTGATTCCTTAACTTATAGACATTAAATAATCCCCGAAGGGTTGACATGCCATGAAAATCGATCAATCAGCGAACAATTTAAAAGTTTTCAGACTTTCTATCTTCCACATATTACCTATGACTGGAGTAGAAGATTATTACTTTTATCAAAAAGTGTACCTTGTCACAAATCATTATCTATGGACCCCCAAGGAAGATTGAGCCAATGGAAATGTCTGAGAAAAGCAATTCGCTAAGCATTGTCCAATTGTAACTGGAATCAATGACACCATATAAAGTTGGGACTCTTGAAGTGAATAGTTTTGATTTTCGATAATAACCAGTAGGCCTTTCTCGTTCCATATCTTCTCATATTTTCTTTTCTTTTAATTCCATAACCTTTACGTTAAACCTATCCCCTCGATTCACAAAAAAGGTCTTACATCTCCTTGACTGTCATTATCAGAAGCTATGTTTTAACCACTTCTGTCACTTTTCATTCATGCCCTGTCTTTGGCACATGACAAAAAATTCTCCCTTTGAAGAAGAGCAGTACAAAGGAGAGTAAGGAGTGTTGAACAAAACAAGGTGGAGAGCAGACTTTTCCCTTAAGCTTCTAATTTAATGGTATTGCATATATAGGCACTCAGTAACATGGATAGCATAAAATATCAAATATATATATATATATATATATATATATATATATCCAACCCTTTAACACGAGCAAGATACGACACAAGGTGAATTTTTATGTGGAGGTTTTAAGTCAGTTTTCCTTCTCCTAGACTTGTTGCTATACCAAGGTTAAAAAGCCCATTCTGTCCTACTAATTCACCCATATCAGGAGTGAGAACAAATAGCCTCCCCCAGGATTTGAAATTAGATCACCGAGTATATTTCCTACAAGGGTAACATATTAACAATGGCTATCTCTCTCTCTCTCTCTCTCTATATATATATATATATATATAGCAAGTCTCTTCATATATGAATTGAGGTCTGGGTAGCCGTTAAACGGATGTATGTAAACAATAGTAATTGTGATTCATAACCGTTGCATTTCACATAGCACTAATACCCTTGGGAAAGGTATGAATCCAATTATTCTCCCTCCAGCTATGGGTAAATAGTAGGACAGACTAGGTTCTTCAGCCTTGGTGAGGTAACTAGTCTAGGAGAAGGAAAACTCTGAATTCAAACCTGTTAAACTCCGCTTAAAAAAATTGACCTTGTGTCATATCCTGCCCGAGCGGAGGGGTTGGATAAATATGATTACCGTTTAAAATTTACTTCGCTGCTACTGGCTCCTTGTGGCTGAGTGGTTAGAAGCTTGGATTGGCGTTTGAGTCAACCGGGTTTCGATCCCAGCTATGGGAAGCTAATATGTCTAGCCACACTGATGAGTTCTGATAGAACGAAACAGATCTGTCTGTGGATGACTATATATATATATATAAGAACATATATCATCATCATGATGTCATGCTGGTAGCACGGATTTCCCTAACTCTCTCTCTCTCTCGCTATTCGTTTCTATTATTCATCGCTTCCCATTCATGTATCAGAGCAGAGCTGTTGTGAAGAGATCCATCGGAAAACGTCGCTTATGGGTTCGTACTTACTTCTCCAGCAGTGGCCCGCATGCATTGTCCATCTTATTTGGATGTGTTTAGCGATGAGAAATGGGAGACCTTCCAGCTGCTGTTTTGTGGGATGTGGTTTCTAGGATTTGTTCAATATAGCTAGAAACATTCTTGATCAATTTCCGTGAAGCCTCTTCTATATACAATAAGTCAGCTGCCATAAAGTGGAATTGGCACAACTGCAGTTTGGAAAAAATTACGTGTTATTTTATCGGATAGGTCAGATTTCCATATGATTTATAACCTATTGATAGAAGTCCATGACTTTGCTAGTCGCATATTGATGTCATTTTCCGTTGATGCGACGTTATTTCCGAGGTAGGGGAACTTGTCTACATTTTTCAAAGACCCATTATTTAGTATGTAGATTTACTTTAATCAAAACGGATATATATATATATATACACACACTTTTTCTCCTCAAAACCAATTGATCGTTCATTACAAATGTTGCATATTGACCTACGACCCGCCCGGGCTGTAAAAATAGGAAATGCACCTGTGTAAATAACAGGTGCATCCGCTCGAGGAATATCAGAATATAACCTTGACCGTGGACGGGTTGAATGAGTGCGATTTGAGACGTCCATAAGAAGGTGGGAGTTGAACTATTAAATAACTCAGTGCACAGGAAATTCAATCAGTTGGGGATCAGACAAGTTGGAGATAAGATGCGGTAGAGAAAACCAGCACCTAGAGAGGCTGGGCCCCCAGGCCCCCGGTTGAGCAGCCCAGGAGAACGGGAAAGAAACGCGGTTATGGCCAGTAGAATGCGGGTCAATATGTTGGAGTTCTGTTCGGTCTCCAACTCCCTCTCACACACAACCCTTTCAAATAAAGTGAGAGGTATATTTTTTCTAAGAACTGTGTCGCTCGTCTTTATTGTGTCGTCGTTATGATTCTGCATGCATATGTGTTTGTATAGTTGGTCATGGCTATACAACACATAAGATACGTTTTTGAAACGTCGAAGCTTATCTAACCCTGTTGTAACTTAGATCCAAAGTGTCCTTGCAGAGTCTATAACTAAACAAAGCCTGTTAGTTAAGATATTAAAGTTTTTAATTTACAATTATTTCCTATTTATAACACTAGTGCTTATAATGTGCACAAACATTATGAATAGAAAGTAAAGTTATGCAAAAACTTTATTTTCTTAACTAAAAGCCATCGTTTTGTCATTAACTTCGCCATACGGAAACACATTGGGTCAAACTAACGGGAAATTCGACCATGGATACGATAGCCTATGTTTCCGAAGTGATCAGTCTCGAATTTTAAAATTTTCTTTATATCATATGATATCATGATTCTAAGAGTGTTGCATTCCAGCACAATAAACTGCTTAATTTATTAGGTTTTATTTGGAATAACCAAGTAAACACTGAAAGCTACGCAAGGTCTAGACTACGTTATTTGTGGTATTTCATTGGCTTTGATCATATTAAAGGAGTTTTGAACTTGTAAATAAGAATTTAAATGCTTTCTCTTTGAGTCATTGAATTTTGAAAAGATATATTGTAGGTTAGCATAAGCAAGAGAAAGGGATCATTCATTACACGCAATATACGATAAAAATACCTTTTGTGGCCCAAAATTGGGGGTTGTTCATTTCATGAAGTCGTTTTCCTTACTCAAATATATATGAATACAAGTAAAAGTAAAATTGGCGACCTTTGTCGAGGGTGACCCGAAGGCTCCCTTTTCAATAGCTACCACACTGAAGTGTAGGGGAGGGCGCTACTACTTTCCCTTGATTGCTCCACTTTACCCTTGATCCTTACCTTATAGTACTGAGTGTTTAGAAGGCGGTATCAATTACCATTTTTAAAGTCTTTGGTATGACACGACTTGGGATTAAACCCCGGTCTCCCAGACCATTGGCGAACACTCTATTCATTAGGCCAATGACCCGGTTTGATGGACTCCTAATTTAAAAAAAACGTTCCTGAGGAAGCTCGTTGAATCCTGATGGGATATCTTTTTATAATTCCGTAATTTTTCTTTAAAATTTAGCGATTCATTTATTTTCTCTTTTAACTGATATAAGACATATCTCAACCTATCAATTAAAAAAAATTAATTAATTAATAACATGTTGCCAGAATCTTAGGCTATCAAATAAAATAACTTTCGTCACAGTTAACTTTTCATGAACTGAAAATAATAGAAGGGGTTTCTAAGAGTATTAAGTTCATATGTTGAGAGCAATATTGAACAAGTCCTGGCGGCAACACCCCACAAGGCACCAACTATACGGCCACCTGCCTCCAATCACGAAAACTATACAAGTTAGACGAACCAGACACGCAGGACACTGCTGGAGAAGCAAGGACGAACTCATCAGTGATGTACTCCTATGGACCCCCGCATATGGCCAAGCAAAAGTAGGACGACCAGCTCGAACATACATACAGCAGCTATGTGAGGATACCGGATGTAGCCCTGAAGACCTGCCAAAAGCGATGAATGATAGGGAGAAGTGGCGAGAGAGGGACAGGGATATCCGTGCTAGCGGCACATGATGATGATGATGATGATATTTTGCCTGGAGGTTTATATATATATATATATATATATATCATCATGTCGTGTCGCAAGCACGGATATCCCTGACCCTCTCTCGCCACTTCTCCCTATCGTTCATCGCCTCTGGCAGGTCTTCAGGGCTACATCCCGTATCCTCACACAGCTGCTGTATGTATGTTTGAACTGGTCGTCGTGCTTTTGCCCGGTCATATGTGGGGGTCCATCCGAGGGAAAAATCTGAGGGGTAGGAGTATCCAGTTTGAGTGCTCAGTGCCAACGACTATCGACTGTATAATTAATTTAGGAACATAAATACATCAAAACTTACGTGCAGAGTAAAAATGTTTTTATATATAAATAATAGAAAATTCAATTCTTTGGTGTCATTATAAATTTGTTTCAGGTGTATTATGACTTTCTTTAGATGGTGAAAGAAGATACATAAATACTTAACAGTATCTTCTTTCACCATCTGAAGAGGGTCATTATAGACCTAAAATAAATTTATGACACCAAAGAAATTTGTTTACGTACAGTTAAATGCTTTCAAGGATGGTAAATTATCAAATAGCTGTATTTGACCCTCATTTGGGACCATAAAATATACTCCAACTCCGAGTCAGAGTGGACCTGGGAGTAAAAGCAATGAATGGGTACTCCACATTCCCCAAAGCTCTACGACTGGAGCCTAGCCATCACATTCTTTTTGGTCATACCCAGGACCTACAGTCAAGTGGGGTTACCTCTCCGCAGAAGAGTAGTCGGTGTATTCAAATATAGTAAATTATTAGATACTTCTATTTGACCCTCATCTGGGACCATAAAATGTACTGACTGGAGAATTTGTCAAACAGAATTCCTTACTTTAAAACACCGGAGAATGTTCGGCAACACTTTCATATTGAGTTATTAAAGTTAAATCTTTTGATCTACGACAATAAGAGCGTGTAAGCAAATGTTATATAATATTTCTTTCTTGTTCAAAGATTACTTCTTATATTTTGGGGTGTCCTCGTGGTGTAATGGTTAAAGTGATGGACTGCGGAATCGTAGTAAGCGAGTTCGTACTCCAGTCGCGCTAATACGTTCACTTTCGGGCAAATATCCTTGGAAAAGGTATAAACCCCCTTATCATCCCAGCTAGGGGTTAAATAGTACCACTACTGTTCTTCTAGGAGAATAGCTTTGGCATTAAATAACCTACAAAGGTTGATATGGCATTTAAAAACAAAGAAAGAAAACCATCTTATATTGTTATATAAAAGATTACTCCTAATATGGGCATTCCTAGGAAATGCTATTTAGAATTCATCACTCCTCCCTAAATAGAACCATCAATATAATCATGGATCGCTATTACAATAGAAATCCAAGTTAACAGATCATCTAATTTCTTATATATAGATCGAATTACAGGATTTGTACTGAAATTTAACTATGAACAATAGACTTATGCATACACACATTATATATATATATATATATATATATATATATATATATATTCGAATATACTTTCACTAAAGGAGGCGTGGGCAGAGTAATCCGAATCTTCAATTTATTTATTTATTTTTTTTTTTGCCGTCTTCTTTTCGCTTTGTGCAAGTGTGGTTGACATTCGAAGTAGACATCTTTAAAAATGTGATATATCTCTACATAAGTAAATATATAAATAAGTATGTATTTGCCTGGTCGGGAAGCTTACAGATGAGGCGTTGGCTTACATCTTAATTCTACGTGGTTTCTATTCTGCTGGCAGGAAGAAATTTTAATCAAAGGAGAAGCGTTTTATATATTCAGCATGGTTGGTAAGAATTTACGAGACTTTCAAACAAGGCTATTTGATAATTACAATCTGCATACACACGCACGTACACACACACACACACACACACACACACACACATATATATATATATATATATATATATATATAATAGACAAGAAGCGTTTATTGTTTAATGTATACAGTGACCCTCAAGAAAGTTATGTATCCAACTATTCTCCTAAGGGTAAATAGTAGGACAGGCTGAACTCTTTAACCTTGGTATAGCAACAGGTCTATTAGATGGGTTGGGTATATATTTATATATGGATATATATGAAAATAATTCCTACATGCACAAGAGCGAGTCTACCAAGGTTTCAACAAACTGCTCTTTAAGATTGCACTGGTCATGAATTTTAAGAGCATCCAGAAGGCCTGAGAGAAATATAAATTTGTTATTTATATACATGAAAATGTGCTTGTATGAAAAAAAAAAAATTAAAGAAGGTTTTCAGCGGATGATGTTATTTATAGTTTGAACGATCTGCCAACGTTTAATGTTTCGGTTTTTAAGCCATCATTTGGGCGTAAGAATTTTTAAATGACACGAAAAGATGAGAAAGTTTAAGGAATTCTATTTTCGTTGTTGGCTACTTTTTTCAAATTTGTGAAAATATCTGAAAATGTATTTAAAAAAGTAAGGTATTTTCTTAAAAAACACAAAGAAAATGTTAGAAATTTGTTTTAAAAACCATAAAGTATAGCCTACCCATCCGCCAAAAATGGAAATTAAATATCTAAAACTTTATCAACTTTTCGTTTTACTTAAAAAATTGATACTCCAAAATCAAAAATTAATACTCGCAAATTAAAAATTAATACTCCCTAATTAAAAATTAATACACCCTAATTAAAAATTAATACACCCTAGTTAAAAATTATTACTCCCAAATTGAAAGTTAATTCTCCCTAATTAAAAATTAATACTTCCTAATTAAAACCCAAAATGTTTAAATGTAAACTATCATTAAAATCCGACCGAAGACCTAAAGTTTTTCATACTAAAATTATTTCCAGTTTTCGTGAATATATATATATATTATGATTAAAGTATATAAAATAGGAGAAAATCTTTATGAACATGAAAATAAATATCAAAAATAAATTCGGGGCACCTTAGCTTTTTTTGAATGAGATTCTACTGGTGCCCTCATGTATTTTATAAATCTCCCTTTTTATTTTTTTTTTAGTTTTCTTTCATTATATATATATATATATATATATATATATATATATAATGAAAGCATTATCAATGCTCTAAGAAGGATGGAAATAAATTTATCATCCTAATGTGACCGAATATTGTTAATTTTTCTTGAAATAATATATATATATATATATATATATATATATATATATATATATATATATATATATATATATATGTCTTCGCCCTCCCAATCTGCTGATCGTTGCAGGAAGTGTCAAGAGTTTTTTGTTTTGTTTTTAAATCTCATTACTTAATTATTTTTTGTTTTTTATATATTCTTTTATTGATAGTAACAACAACAAAAACAGCAACAATAGCAACAACAACAACTACTACTACTGCTACTACTATACGTGAGGTGTAGATATAAAAGAATTTTTTTTAATTTTCGAAAATGCTATATGACTATTAACATTTATTTTTCATTACAAACTTTCTATCATAGATTTATTTACAGATAATTGATTTACTTCAAAAGCCTATTCTATAGACTTGTACTTGCATATATATATATATATATATATATATATATATATAGCCAACATCCATCAACAGTATATATATATATATATATATATATATATATATATATATATATATATATATATATATATCTTTTTTTTCTTTATTTTATCGTGCTGGAAAATTTTGTACGACTCGCCATACTTTTTGGATGAGCCGATAACTGAAGAATGCTTCACAAATATGTTACAAATTCACCCGAACAAAACACATCAGGTTTTGAATACAGAGTTTTTCCTTCACTTTAGTATCTTTTAAACAAATTTCACAAACCAAGAACGAGAGCATGTGTGGAGCTTGTCCGTGATCAACCTCGCTTTCAACGGTGGCAAATACTAAATAAAGATTTTTTAAAAATATTGTATGATTTTCAAAGTTTCACGAAAAGCTATGTTTCTATCAACATATACAGTTTATCGTATATTTGTTTTCTGTGTGTTTGTCTATAAAATATTGACCATTTTTGCTTTTATTTTTTTCTCGGAGAATATTAACCACTTGTGTAAATGTCACTGTGTGCGTATGGAAACCGTCTAGGAACAGACATGGTTGTCGTATCTCTCAAGACAATATTTATTACGTCTTTCAGGTATTTTGACGTTTCTTTGTAAAAATAAATACTTTCTTTTATACACTCGGTCAGACCAAAATCAATTAGAGATACACACAAAACGGTGAAGGTAGATTAGATTATTTCTATAGGAGCTAGTCAAGATCCAAGATTTTTGACCAAATAGGCAATTGTTGCTTTTTTTCCGATTATCCGTATCTTGATATTGTTTTGATTGGAAATATTTACTGCATAATGTACGATGTAATTTTATTATTTAACTCTTTGAGGGTTTTTCACACCAGCCTTTCCTGGTGGGCTTTTACAAGAGTCAAAGCGGCAGCAAGTCTCCTTAAATATCCAGGACTGTCTCCAGTATGCTAACAGATCACACCAATGTTGTTTGTATTTTCTTGAGTCTTCTTCTTTCGCTAACTATTCCAATTTCCTTTACAATCCTTTACGGACCGTTTCAAGTGCTCTGACTACAACTGGTACCACTGACAGCCGCATGTTCTACAACTTTTTTTAGTTCTCCGGCAAGGTCCAAGTATTTGTCTATCTCTTCACTTTGTTTGTTTTTCACTCTGCGGTTCGCTGCGACAATAAAATTCACTTGTGCATCAGTGGAAGTTATAAGACACCATATATGGATATTTTTATTCGTCGCTCTTTTTATTTACTTATTTAATTATGCTCTTGAAATAACATATCTCTAAGTATTGGTTTATCAGTTTGAATCAAACAAGTATGTCATTAAATTTCCTTGTCTTTCATAGTCCATCACCGCCGGTAGCTTTTGCCCAGTCAGTTGGGCCTGTTGAATACACCGACTGCACCTCTGCAGACCCCCCGCCAATGAGTGTCCTAGATATGACACTAAACAACCTGATGGTGAGTTTCCAGTGATACCGGGGCTTTGGGGAATGTGGAGTACACCTTCATTGACATTGCTTTCAGGTCCACTCTGACCTGGGGTGATAACACTTGATAGGGTCCAATCTATGGGTTAAATAGAACTCAACTGCGTGCTTATGCTAAATTGAATAGTTTTAATTATAACTGTTTGACTAAATTGAATAGCTTGAAATAGGAATGTTTTGACAATTAAACTGTGTACTCATGTTAAACTGAATTGTTTGAAACATTGTTTGATAATGAAGTTTCTACCTTTCACAAGGGGTGTTTGTCCGAAAGTGAACAAGTAGCGAAAGTGAAGTACAAACTCGTTTAGATGGATTGCTAGCTAGCTAGCTAGATAGATAGACAGATAAATACATACGAGGTGCATACGATAAGTTTCCAGACTTTTTTCGCATGTGCACTTTTATTTAGAGTGCACACATGAAACTCTAGTACCCTTCGAAGTAATCTCCTGCGGCTGCAATGCACTTGTTGTACCGTTCCAACAACTTCTGGAAGGCCCCATGGAAGTCCTCTTGTATGAGCGTGTCAATGACCTTCGTCACAGCCTCTTTCATCTCCTCAATTGTCTCAAAAGGACAACCTCTGAGCTTAGGTAATAAGCAAAAGTCACAGAGAGCAAGGTCTGGACTATATAGGGAGGCTGAGGAACTGTCTTGATGCCCATCTTGGTCAAATAGTGTGTGACAAGGATGGAGTTGTGGACTGGTGTATTGTCCTGGTGGAAATGCCACTGACCCGATTTGAAGAGTGCTGGCCTCTTCTAATGGAATCTCTTCCTGAACTCCCTTAAAACCTCAACATAGTAACCCAAACCCTAACCCTTTGGCCAATCAACTCTGGTGTATTGACTTTCTAACTCCTCGCACACCTCTCATCATCCCTCACAGACTGCCTGCCTTCTTTGAATCTCTTATGCCACTCAAAAACTGATGCTCGATTCATGAAAGATGGTCGAAAAAAAGTCTGAAGCATTCTATACGTTTCTGTGGCATTTTTTCCAAGTTTAAAACAGAATTTTATTGCATATCGTTCTTCTAAAGTGTCAGATGGCATTTTTGAAATTTACGAGCTGTGACAATCAGGCTTGAGTAGGGTGTATTCCAATTGCTGCTGTAGCTGTTCATTTGAAGCTGAAATCATAAAAATTGGTCAGTCATCTCATAAGTTGTATAGCAATAACATACTGAATTTTCAAAAGCCTATGACAATTTTAAATACCCATTCGAAAAAGGCTGGCAACTTATCGTATGCACCTCGTATATACATATATCAGTCGAGCTATTACGGTAACTTTTAGACTTATACCCTTTGAAAAGGTATTGAACCTCTTTATCCTCGCATCTATGGGTTAAATGGTTCCATCTTCTGTTCCATGGGTTTAGCATTAAATAATCCAAGAAGGTTGATATGCCACGAAACAAAGAAACCTGACCAAATTATCCCACCATGAAACTCATCTGGTAAGAAGAGATTGTACATTTCATTGTTTTGGTTCCTTTCTTTCTTCATCTGATCCATCCAAAAAGTCATGGTGATTCTATGAAAGCTTTCACTACTATAAACAAATCACCTGGAGGTGCCCGTGGTGTAATAGTTATCGTCAAGGAAATGGACACGGCGACACGAGTTCAAATCCTGGACGAGACTGATTGCATTTCACATAGCACTAATACCCTTGGGAAAGGTATGAATCCAATTATTCTCCCTCCAGCTTTGGGTAAATAGTAGGGCAGACTGGTTTCTTCAGCCTTGGTTAGGCAACTAATCTAGGAGAAGGAAAACTCTGGATTCAAACCTGTTAAACTCCGCTTAAAAAATTGACCTTGTGTCATATCCTGCCCGAGGGAGGGGTTGGGTAAATAGGTTAAACAAATCACCTGTGTAAGAAGTTTCCTAAGATTCTACTTAATTTACGATTATATTCTGATCGATTGACAAACATTACACACACACACACACACACACACATATATATATATATAATGTTTGTCTCTTGATAAAATAATATATATAAGATTTGTCTATATATTAGAAGATTATATATATATATATACATATTGTTTGTCTATCTATTAGAAAATTATATAAATGATATTTGTTTATCTACTAGAAGATGATATATACAAATAATATATATATATATATATATATATATATATATATATATATATATTATTTGTCTATCAATAAGAAGATTGTATACGCACACATATATATACATATATATATATATATATATATATATATATATATTCAAACAGATAAACAAATCCGATGTATATTATCTTCTACTATATATATATATATATATATATATATATATATATATATTCTACAAATATATATATTATTCAATCCAGTAAATTCAGAGTAGGGAATAATTCCAATCACGACAAATTAAATATTTAAAAAAGAATATTAAATTTAAATAATCCTGGCAAAGAGCTCAATGTAAATAAAATCTACAGTGCAAATAATTTATATATATATATATATATATATATATATATATATATATATATATATATATATATATATATATATATATATCTGTTTAAATAGTATAGATGTTTTTTGTCTACAAATTCCTATTTTGATCCTTTCAAGTCACCGTATGGATGTTACAATATCCTGCCAGAATAGGCAGATAAATTTTCTGCTATGAATTGATTCTTAAGTACTTTTATCGTGGGTCATCGTCAGTGGGTGCAAATATTACAAAAGCGATACAACCTTCGCAAGTGCATTACAACCTTGTAAGAATTAAGCGCCTATTTTGTTTTATACTGGTGTGGTGTTGTAGCGTTTATTTTCTAAAATTTGGCTCTATAAATAGCAACAGTAGCTAAAGTCATGTGAGTCCATTAGCACTGGATTCAAAATTAGTTTCATTGAGGTTTGGATTTTTTTTTCTAATGTGTTGAGCTTCAAGAATCTGTGATCTTCGTTTGGTATTTTATTGCTAAATATTGTTGTATTTTCAGTAAGAATTTTCCGAAATTTAGTTGTAGGACAGGAATGTTTTTTTAAAATCTTGAGCTATTGAACTGGTATCAGAAAGATGCATGGTGAGTCGACTCGATAGGATAGTTGAAGTTAAACCAACGAATATATTTTTGTTTTCAGAGATGCCGTCTCCTGATATATAACGTTTGTTTTTTGCAAAACTCCAATCGATCGGGAGGAATTATTGTTAGTAACAAAGTTAGAAGTTCTAAATTTATCATAGCATAAAATAAGTTTTATTTTTTTCATTAGGATCAGTGGGGAGTATGTTTCGTTGAATCAATGTTTTAACATATTTTCTTTTAATTTATAATTGTAGCGCATTTGGTTGCGCTAAAAAAAGTTTGTTGTGTTCAGTGGACGGAGAGTTGCAGTGTTAGTTTTTTTTTTTGTTGGGTAAAATTTTTAATTGCCTGTTTAATTTGATCATCAACGTTGCAGTTATGGAACCCATTATAAATGAGAGTTTGTTTTATCTTTTATATTTTTTTTATAATATATGATTTTGGAGGGGGAGATTAGTTTTCCATGGGATATTAGGTTATTAATTATTGCCTTTTTTTTTATATCGGAAAGGGGCATTCACTTTTAGCAAAATGCAATACTGCGGGGTCGAAGTAAGCGAGTTCGGACTCCAGTCGAGCCATTACATTTATTTTCGGAGAATTATCTTTGAGAAAGGCATGAACCTCCTTATATGCTATATGTTAAACAGTACCAGTCATAATATTCTGTAGAAATGGCTTTACCATTTATTAACCTACGAAAGTTGATATGCTATAAAACAAAGGAACCAGGAGTAAACGAAACAAAAATTAGATTTAAGATTTTTGCCAAATTAAAAGAACTTTGAAATTGAAACGAGTATCAGCTATCAATTGGAAATAGAAATTAGGAAAAAAAAAATCGATACAGAAAATAATATTTGATGTGAATATTATCAGAAATTCGACAAGCGAATTTATGAAAAATTTGAAGTTAGGAAAAGAAGGGAAAATATACAAAATATTCATTGTCACTAAATAAACATCTTTTCTTTTTTTTCAATCTTTTATTTTTTATATCCTATTACCAGGTAAAAGATGGATGCCTTCATCTTTATCGTTGGCGTATAACTCTTTTCTTTAAATTATTTCTGACCTTTTCTGAAATTCATTTATTCATTTTTTTTGATTCGTAGATATTCACACTTAGTTTATGAAGTCAATATCAAAAAGATTTTTTGTGAAAAAAAAAAAAAAAAGCAAGAAAACAACTAATTTAATTGTATTTGTTCAGAGCGAATATTTTCAAGAGATATTTTTCTATACATTTTGTTATAATTTATTTCTTGTTTGACTGTCGATCAATCATTAGAGTTGATCGAAGTGGTCAGTAATTTGTCAGTAATTGGTTTTTTGAGTTTTATGGCATATCCCCTCTTGCAGTTTATCTAATTCTAAATCCTGTTTATATATATATATATATATATATATATATATAAAACAGGACTTAGCATTAGATGAACCACAATATATACTTATATATATATATATACATATATACATATATATATATCAGAGACCCTATTACAAAACCATTCAACAGAGATCAGGATTTTATTTAAAAAATCTTATCTAGCTAAAAATGATTTTAAAAGATTTCAACTTACACAAACAACGATGGTGTAATGGTTATCGTCGTCGGAAATGGACACGGCGACACGAGTTCAAATCCTGGACGAGGCTGATTGCATTTCACATAGCACTAATACCCTTGGGAAAGGTATGAATCCAATTATTCTCCCTCCAGCTATGGGTAAATAGTAGGGCAGACTAGGTTCTTCAGCCTTGGTTAGACAACTAGTCTAGGAGAAGGAAAACTCTGAATTCAAATCTGTTAAACTCCGCTTAAAAATTGACCTTGCGTTATATCCTGCCCGAGCAGAGGGGTTGGTAAATATCATTATATATATATATATATATATATATATATATATATATATATATCCTTCACAGATTCCCAGCATTCTTTCCACGAAAGACTGGAGATAGATTGGAGATAGTTCTGCTCAGCTTTTCTGCAAGAGTTGCCAGAGGTAAAGCGCTTTTGCAGGTTGCGTATTTCTGACTTTTCGGTCAAGTTCATCCAACACCAGTTCAATGGGATTTAAGTCTGCTGATTGCATCGGCCAAGACATCAGTTGAAGGCTGTGCTGTCATTTTTTGCTTTTAATGCATCTTTGGCAGAGTTTACGAGTATGCTTTGGGTCATTATATTGCATGAATGCAAATTCTTGAGCCACAAGCCGCTTTCCCGATGGGATCGTGTGATGCTAGCTGTATGCTGTGATTAGCTCTTCACCTAGTATAAATCTCCAACTTTGCAATCGGCAAAAGCCCCTCTCCCCATAACCGGGCCTCCTCAATGCTTTACGGTTGGTGTAACACATGGGGTTGCTGCTCTTTCACCAACTCTTCGCCACACATCGAACCTCCTATTCGACCAAACATTTCGAACAGACTACCCAGTCTAAAGAACTTTATTCCATAGCTCTATTATCCAGTCTTTGTGCTCCTTGATCCACTGAAATCTTTAGATATTGTTTTGTTTCCTCAATAGTGTTTTCTTTTGTCGTTCTTGAAAGAGACCGGGTTGTACCAGAAAATATAGACTTGGTTACAATCCTGAAAACACAACAAAGTAATCAACAGAAAGCAAATTATTGCTGAATAGAATTATGCTTGTGTTGGGAGAAATAGTAGTGAGAAATAATAATAATAATAATAATAATAATAATAATAATAATAATAATAATAAACACTATCATCACTAAATAAACTAATGCCACATAGAAATACTTGCAAATACTTACTCGTATGCGAGTAAATGAGTTGTATGGTTTTAGTATGGTATGATTAAATTATGTCTACATACGTGTAAACAGGCCTTGGCATTAAATAACCTATAGAGGTTGATATGCCATTAAACCCAATCAACCAACCAACCAACCAATCAATAGTGGTTTTGTGACAGCAATTCTGCCATATAAGCCTGCTTCACAGAGTCTTCTCTTCACAGCGGATATTGATACATTTTTCTGCGACAATTTTTCAGTCTTGCAGTGATGAGCACTCAGCCTTCTACCCCGCAATGAAATTGTCTGATGAAATAGTACTCTGCATAGATAAAAAAAAAAAGCTACTATCTTGCGAAGCAGTAATTCATCATAGTAATGTCTAATGTGAATTCAAGTGGTGGTATAATGTAACTTTTGGAAAATGTTTTATTCATGCTCAGTACTAAAGAAGAAAAAGGCCTCCTAATCAATTTTTTAAAAGATATCTGGTTATACTCAGGCCCAACGTACTTCGGAAGACTTGTTTTGAGTATTATATATAAAAACATTATTATTGAATTGTTTCAATAGATAGATAGATAGATAGATAGATATGAACAAACTGAAATAGATTAGAAAATAGATATATCTGAACTGCATGAAATAGAAAGAGAGATAGATAAATAAACAGGTAGACATGAATAGATAGATTGATAGATAGATAGATAGATAAGACTGAAATAGATAGATAGATAGATAGATAGATAAGACTGAAATAGATAGATAGATAGATAGATAGATAGATAGATTTGAAGTCTCTGAGAAAAAGATAGATATGTAGATAGACCTGAACTGACAGAAATGGATATATATATATATACATACATATATATATAGAGAGAGAGAGAGAGCAGGTGGGGGAAAAACTGATAGGTAGATAGATTGATCGATAGATCTGAACAGTATGAGATAGATAGATAGATAGATAGATATGAATATACAGAGAGAGAGAGGGGGGGTGAAGGAGGAAAAGATAAATTGATAGATAGATAGATAGATATGAATATACAGAGAGAAAGAGAGGGGGGGTGAAGGGGGAAAAGATAAATTGATAGATAGATAGATAGATATGAATATATATATATATATATATATATATATAGAGAGAGAGAGAGAGAGAGAGAGGTGAGGGAAGAAAAGACAGACAGACAGATAGATAGATATGAATATACAGAGAGAGAGAGAGAGAGAGAGAGAGAGAGAGAGAGAGAGAGAGAGAGGTGAAGGACGAAAAGATAGATTGATAGATAGATATGAATATATATATATATATATATATATATATATATAGAGAGAGAGAGAGAGATAGAGGTGATGGAAGAAAAGACAGACAGATAGATAGATGGATATATAGATATGAATATACAGAGAGACAGAGAGAGAGAGAGAGAGAGAGAGAGAGAAAGAGAGGTAAAGGAGGAAAAGATAGATAGATAGATAGATAGATAGATAGATAGATAGATAGATAGATAATGATAAAGCCAATAAAGCCAGTACAAAATGGAATTGGTGCCAAAAGGATGACTCAATTATCTGTAGACGGTTGAGGTGAAAAAAACTATTTTGAAATATAATGACACACATGAGTCAACAAATAATAGTTTCTCTGAGAATATTCCTTGAATCAGCTGGTATTTCTTTGTTAACGCCTCGAAAATATATAATACCATCTAATCTGTAATTAAACGGACTCCATTTTGTGCCAGTACTTGCCAGAACTGCATGATTGAAACGCGAGAAATATTCTTTAAAGACAAAAACTTGTTTAAAAAAGTCGCTTGGTTTAGTTATTGATGAGAGTGTAGTATCTGTGTAGTCAGCTTAAGATCAAAATGCCTCGAACACTTCTGGTCTCTGTGACGATCTCGCAGTTAATTAAAAAAAAAAAACGCGTGACAAAAATGTTATCGTCCTGTAAGACCCCAACAAAAAAAAAAATAAATAAATAAAACGGGGTACTTGATAGGGTTTAATCTGCATCTGATGGTGAGGGTACAGTTCAGGAAATCTGCGGAGCACCCTTACATTGCTATTACTTCCAGTTCCACTCTGACTCAGAGTAATATTAGAATTTTCTAGGGTCCTGTATATGGATTAAATCTATCCGTTTGATAATTTTTTATATTGATATGCTTTGGGCCATTATATTGCATTGGTAGACACACTTTAATTAAACATTAAATCCACACTTTAATTAAACATTAAATCCACACTTTAATTAAACATTAAATCCACACTTTAATTAAACATTAAATCCACACTTTGATTAAACATTAAATCCACACTTTGATTAAACATTAAATCCACACTTTGATTAAACATTAAATCCACACTTTGATTAAACATTAAATCCACACTTTGATTAAACATTAAATCCACACTTTGATTAAACATTAAATCCACACTTTGATTAAACATTAAATCCACACTTTAATTAAACATTAAATCCACATTTTAATTAAACATTAAATCCACATTTTAATTAAACATTAAATCCACACTTTAATTAAACATTAAATCCACATTTTAATTAAACATTAAATCCACACTTTGATTAAACATTAAATCCACACTTTGATTTAACATTAAATCCACACTTTAATTAAACATTAAATCCACACTTTAATTAAACATTAAAAATTGGCCCAGCGGTTAGAGTGTTCGCCAAAGGCCCGGGAGACCTGGGTTCAATCCCAGGTCGAGTCATACCAAAGACTTTAAAAATGGTACTTGATACCACCTTGCTTAACACTCAGCATTATAAGGTACGGTTCAAGGGTAAAGTGGAGCAATCCTGGGAATGGAGTAGCGCCCTCCCCTACACCTTGGTGTAGTAGCTATCGAAAAGGGAGCCTTCGGGTCACCCTCGACTATGGTCGCTAACTTTAATTAAACATTAAATCCACATTTTAATTAAACATTAAATCCACACTTTAATTTAACATTAAATCCACACTTTAATTAAACATTAAATCCACACTTTAATTAAACATTAAATACACACTTTAATTAAACATTAAATCCACACTTTAATTAAACATCAAATCCACATTTTAATTAAACATTAAATCCACACTTTAATTAAACATTAAATCCACACTTTAATTAAACATTAAATACACACTTTAATTAAACATTAAATCCACACTTTAATTAAACATTAAATCCACATTTTAATTAAACATTAAATCCACACTTTAATTTAACATTAAATCCACACTTTAATTAAACATTAAATCCACACTTTAATTAAACATTAAATCCACACTTTAATTAAACATTAAATCCACACTTTAATTAAACATTAAATCCACATTTTAATTTAACATTAAATCGTTCATATTCTATAAGAATGTAAAAAAAGAAAAAAAAAAAGTAAAAACATAAAAAGAATAAATAAATTAAATCAATGAATTTCTGAAGGAATAACTAAAAAAAAAAAAAAAAAAAAAAAAAAAAAAGGAACTTTATACAATGAACGCAATTCTCTTATCTCTAGACATGAAATGACCCGAGACGGGTATTGAGATACACTTCCGGTTTGATAGTAGAGTAGAGTAAATATCCTCCTCACATATACATAAGAGGCCTATTTATACTTGCCCAGTCGGCTAGGGCTGTAGAATACACAGGTTGCACCACTGCAGAAGAGTAAGACCCCCCCAATGAGTTTCCTACATATGTAGGACACTAAACAATCTGATGGTGTGGTTCCAGTAATGCTGCAGCTTTGGGGAATGTGGAGCGCACCTTCATTGCCATTGCTCCTATCCACTCTGTCCAGGAGTGGTAGAACCTGATAGGGACATATCTACGGGTTAACTAGAACTAAAGTGCGTATTTATGCTAAACTGAATTACTTGAAATAGAACTTTTCTGATATTTAACCTGCCTAGTTATGCTAAACTGAACTGCTTGAAATAGAACTGTTTTGACATGTATACTGCGTACTTATGCAAAACTGAATTGTTTGAAATAGAATTGTTTTGTCATTGAAACTGCATTTACGTTAGACTGATTTTTTTTACACTGATCTGTTTTGACATTTAACTGTGTGTAAACAAAATCTATACTTATACTAAACTGAATTGGTTGAATTAGACCTGTTTGACTAAACTGAATAGCTTGAAATAGAAATGTTTTTGATAATTAAACTGCGTACTCATGCTAAACTGAATTGTTTGATTATTCGTATAAAAATGGATTTGGCATTAAATAACTTACAATGGTTGATATGCCATAAAATCCAAACACCAAACAACCCACCTATTTATACGTTAACGGACTTCCGGTCAGATGCGTTGTCTGTCGGCTTGCCTCTTTACTCCACAATGGGTTGAAACGCCGTTAAACTCAATCAATGAATAAATCCTTCAGTGTCAATTTTTTCAGAAAATTTTATCTAAAGTAGATAAAATTTTCTGAAAAAAATTGCCGGCAAACAGATGAAATTGTCGTATAATAGCGCCGAATGAACCTAACAACAGCACTTACTTATGAAGATATCATCATCACCATGTCTTGCTACTGACTCTCTCTCTCCCCCAATTCGTCCCTATCGTTCAGCACTTTCGACAGGTCCTCTAGACTACATCCTGTGTCCGTACAAAGCAGTTGTATACAAGTTTTAGCTGATCGTCCAATACCTGTTCATCCGTGTGAAGGAGTCCACTGGAGAACATCACTTATGAGTTAGTCTTTACTCTTCCAGCAGTATACCGTTCGTCTGATTTGGATGGTTTTAGAGATGGGAGGTAGGTGGTTGTACAGCGGTTGTTTTGGGGGATGTTGCTTCCAAAATTTGTTCAATATGGCTCGTAGCATCTTTATGCAATTGCCGTCACGCTTTTTCTCTATACGCTTTGTTAACGTCCATGAGGTGCATCCATATAATAGTAAGAACACGACTGCTGCTTGGAAAAATTGTTTTTTTTTTATTTGGATAGGTCTGACTCCCATATGAATTGTGTATTATTTTATCGAATAGGTCTGACTTCCATATGAATATTAACTCTCTTATATACAAAAGTCGTGGTTAATTGGCGGTATGAGAGAGAGAGAGAGAGAGAGAGAGAGAGAGAGAGAGGGGTGATTTATATTACATTGAGGTACATATCCAGAGCCTTGCTATTTTATGATTGTTTCAGAGAAGCTGATATAGAGCGGTTCTCAACTCAGGGGCTGCCGTTCCCGGTTTAGAGTCAAAAATGGCATGACGTGTCTACTCTGCTGACTGCCGACTGCAATGACCGATGGGGTCGAAATCTTCCGTCATTATATTTATTTCTGACGCCCACACATTTCTTCCCTTGTTTTCCTAAAGACACACCAGCATTCTGTTTTTGAAATGCTTACTAACTGGCCCGTCAAAGATCAATAAATAACAAAAGAAATTTAAAAGAAATTTCTTTTGGAATTCGAGCTGACATCTTCATTTATTTTTAAAAGACTAGTGCCATTAAAAAAATGGTCAAAGACGAAGATTATTTCCATAGTTCGATAATTCTCTGACTTTCCAGGTTCTCTAAATAAACACGCCAATAATTTTCAATACTTCAAAAATCATCATCATCATCATGAGGGCGTGTTACACCATAGATTCCTTTGACTCTCTGTCGCCCTCCGTCCCTATCTGCGATCGCACTTAGTTGTCTAGACAGAGGCGAAGCATATATGTTTTTGCTGGTCACCTAACACTAGTAGTCCATGTGTAGTAGTCCATTAGAGTACGTCACTTACGAGTTCGTCTAGAGTTCGTTAAATCACCAACCGTGCCTCGCATGTTTTGCTTCTCTTACTAGGATGATTTGTGAGATGGGTGGTAAGTGGCCGTACAGCTGGTGTTTTGTAGTGGTCTGCTTCCAGGATTTCTTGAAAACGCAGCGTCCTTGTGTAGTTCCAATTCAGCTTTTCTCACCGGCGTTTCCTAAAATTCCATGTGGTGCAACCAAATATTAGTACTAATAGAAGGATTCCCGTTTTATTTTATCAGATTGATCAGATTTCCATGTCGTCGATAAGCTGCCAATGACAGTCCATGCTTTACTTACTAGTACATTGATATAGCTTTCAGTAGATGAGATACTGCTGCCTACTTGTCAGAGGAGGTGTTCTCGTGGTGTAATGGTTAAAGCGCTGGATTGCAGAATCGTAGTAAGTGAGTTTCGAACTCGAGCCCCCCTACTGCGTTACCTTTCGGACAAATGCTTTTGGGAAAGGCATGGACCCCCTTTTCCTCCAAGCTGTAGGTTAAATACTACAACTATTGTTCTTCTAGAAGGATGGCTTTGGTATTGAGTAACCCAAGAAAGTTGATATGCCATTAAACAGTAAACAAATCAAATCAAATCAAAAGAGGTTTGCCATTATGTTGTATACTACGCGTATACATATACATATACAAATATATGCGGAACATAATCAAACATACTGACGAACTTCAAAGAACAAATGAACACATTTCTTTATAAAAATATATACCTCTCACACTTTATTCTCGAAAGAGTGATGTTTCTTGTGTGTGAGAGGTGAGTTGGAGACGAGGACAGAGTGCTACATATTGACTCCAAGTTCTTCTGACCATAGCAGCATTTCTTTCGCATTCTGGCTGGGCTGCTCAACCGTGGGTCACTGAGGGCCCAAGCCCTCTGTCTGCAGCTGGTTCTCACTCTGCTGGCATCCTATCTCCAACTGCAACAGGAACTGGAACTGACTCAAGCCGTCTGTGGTACCTGGTTATATAATTGTCTTTCGTCCACCTGCCTCCTATGGGCTTACGCATCTGCCACCATCACCGAATTCAACCACGTCCACAGGTCAAGATGATATTCCGATATCTTCAACCGGATGCACCTGTTTCGCTGTTCTTCCGCTTATATACACAGGTGCATCTCTTGATAGACGGCTCGGTCGAGGGTCAATATGTAACAATTTAATAAAGAGATGGTATCATCTTGATCAAAACTGATGAACTCGGTTTTATCTGAGTTCACGTGGACACCAATGCTTCTGACGGACTGCTCCAGGCTTTATAGCTGATATTCGAGCAAGTGCATTTGTAAGAAGCGTTTTATTATCGGTGTAGTCTGCTTCAGTAATAGTCTTTGATAGATATTGACTGACACAGACAAGATCACGCAGAAACTATGACTATAGCAGACTACCTAGATGATCTAGTGCTTCGACCTTCCCTCTCCAATCAGATCGATAATGGTTGTGAGAAATGTTTCTGAATCATATTCCAATTCTTTAGAGCAGTGATTGGCAGGCTAATGAAGTGATCACTATAGCCATTGGCATGCTGGGAAAAGATGATACTGTTTTTGGCAGTTGTAGGCGAGAGAGAGAGAGAGAGAGTGAGAGTGAGAGAGAGAGAGCATTGTAATGTGACCAGTATTGATTGCCTTTTGTTGACCTAATTCTTCGGGAAACCGACGTCTGAAAACGACTTATGACACTAGAAGGTGCCCATGGAATGAGAGAGAGAGAGAGAAAGAGAAAGAGAGAGAGAGAGGGGGGGGATATGTGCTGGCGGTAGTGGGAAAAAATGGAGAAAAATCAAAGAAATAACGAAACTAAAAGATCACGGACAATCGATAGATAGATAGATGCGAGAAAAAGAGTGAACAAGTGAAAGAGAGTGAACAAGAAAAAATAGATGGGGAGAGAGAGTGAGAAAGAGAGAGAGAAGAGATAGAGAGAGAGAAAGAGAGAGAAAAACGGGCTTGAGGAAGAGAGAGAGAG
Organism: Sepioteuthis lessoniana; assembly: GCA_963585895.1. Classification (NCBI taxonomy): domain Eukaryota; kingdom Metazoa; phylum Mollusca; class Cephalopoda; order Myopsida; family Loliginidae; genus Sepioteuthis; species Sepioteuthis lessoniana. Next base: position 33,778,573 of record OY757947.1, on the reverse strand, counting down.
AGAGAGAGAGAAAAGGCCATAGCAGAAGTTAGAAAAAAAAACAGCAAAACAAATAACGGCAAGAAAGACAAAGTAACAATACAGATTGGTACACTTTATGACTATACGAGCATTTATGAAAATTGTGATTCTCACTCTTCCACTTCCGCTTCCGCTCAGTCGAAATTTGATGCAATTGGCTGATTCGTCGATCAATAAGCGAATGAATACTAATGATTTAAAATCTAAATTTAAATTTAAAAGTTTTTTATTTCTCTTTTCATCAATTGCAAACGATTGGTTACTATGTCTCAGGGAAATCAGCATCTTTATTGATAGGAAGTTATATCCAAAGGTAGGCAGGATAACAATACAAAAAATGTAGGCTTGAAAATAAATTCCTATTAAGTCACCTGAAAACTAACGACTCTAAAGACGACTCAAATAAGTAAGTAAAGTTGGTGACGTTAGTCGAGGCGACCCGAATACACCAGCTGCGTCTTTACAGATGGGGGTAAGACTCCTGCAACTCCAAACGAATGTCATTACCAGGTCCACTCTGATCTGAAGTGGTAGCACCTGATAGAGTCCTATCAATGGGATAAATAGATGGTTGGTTGGTTGGTGGGTTGGGTTTCATGGCATATCAACCTTTGTAGATTATCTAAAGTCAAATTCATTTTTATTCTAAAAATCAGTTCTATTTCAAACAATTCAGTTTAGCATGAGAACGCAGTTTAATTGTCAAAAAGATTTCTATTTCAAGCTATTCATTTTAGTCAAACAGTTCTTATTCAAACACTTCAGTTTAGCGTAAATACAGTTTTAATGTCAAAACACATTTGACACATTTGATAGGACCCTATCAGGTGGTACAACTTCGGGCCAGAGTGGACCTCGGAACGATTGCAATGAATAGTTACTCTGCATTCCCTAAGGCTCGCGAATTATTGGAACCTTACCATCAGATTGTTTAGTGTCATATCCATGACACTGGTTGGGGAGGTCTTACCCCTCTTCACGGTTGCGATCGTAGGCTGAACTGATAATTGACATATCTGACTTGTTTTAGCCCGCCTTACTTTAAGATTGATAGATATAAATCTCCTCTAATCCTCCGCTCAAACATCATGCACCACAAGGTCAATGTTTAAGAGCAGTTTAATTAGTTTGTATTCAGAGTTTTCATTCACCTTGACCAATTGCCGAACCAAGGTTAAAGACTCAGTGCCTACGCTACTAATTACCGATAGTTGGATGGATTCAAAACTCTCCCAAGAATATTAGCGTGAAAATATATGTGAAAAGGCATGCTGTTTCGTCCAAGATTTGAACTCAGGTCTCGGGCTCAATTAACCACGACAATAACTACTGCACTATGATAGCCTCCAAAGATCGATTCTTAGATTGATATATAGATAGATATCGTTCTTTGGCTTATGTAAGACAATATAAATTAAACAGGGAAATAAATGTTAAAAAACAACGAAGTCGAAACAGAGAAAGATGGTGGATAAAATCGATCAAGCAAACGATAAGACCTGGTCGTTTTGATGTTCAAAGGAATCTTTAACTGTAATGTCATTCCGTTTAATTTTGCAACTAGTGCAGAAGAAGAAGAAGAAGAAGAAGAAGAAGAAGAAGAAGAAGAAGAGAATCTGTTCTGCCGTCGGGATATTTTTAGATCAAAGGTCACCAATTTTGTCCTGACTGACAGTTCAATCGTGTAGTTGTTTATTTGTTTTGATAGTTGTTTTGTTGATGTCTTTTTGATATCGGTTAACTGTGACAGACGGCCATTCACTTCTTTTGTTTATTGAAACAAATCCACATTTATGAAAAAGATACACTTACAGAGATCTATCTATCTATCTATCTATCTCATTTTGTTCATCTATCTATCTATCTATCTATCTATCTATCTATCTATCTATCTAGTATCACTCTTTTCATCTCGCTTCTTTTTATACCGTTCTATTCATATCTGTCTATATATATATATATATATATCCACACACACAGACAAACCTAAAACATACCCAGCTATATTATATATATATATATATATATATATATATATATATATATATATATATATATATATATATATATACCTATCTTTTTACCTTATTATTTACTTCTGTCTTTATCACCTGACCTCTTGCCTTTTCTCTCCGAAACGGTTCTATTTTCAAAATCCGACGCTCGACGTAAAAGCATTCCTCCATGATTCTGTCGCCATTTATAAATCCTAAAATGAATTGAAACTTGCACCACGCCGAACTAAAATCGAATTCTTTGAAACCAAAAACGGAATATCAACTGACAAGAAACCCACAAAACAAACGAATGATAAAATATTGTTTATTTTGACGGCGGCTCGGACGAAATATAATCTTTATCCATAACGTTAAGTCTAACGAGTTTATCAGAGATTATGTTCGCTTGAAACGAAAGTCGGTTGAAAGCGAGAGAGAGAGAGAGAGAAAGAGAAAGCGAGAGAGAGAGCGAGAGAGAGAGAGAGAGAGAGAGAGAGAGAGAGGGGTAGGTAGGTAGGTAGGTAGGTAGGTGAAGATTCAATTCAGTTTCACTTTTATTAATCCGATAAACGATAGTGATACAAATTTAATGTTTTCCCGCTCGTGTTGCCCGGATATGAATACAAATGGCCAAAATTTCTGTTTTTCTAAAATTGGACAGTCTTTTCTATAAAAGAGGCAAGAAAATGGTGTTTGAATAGATACAGATTAAATCGGCCGTTTCTTCGCTTTTTCCTTGAGGCTATGACCATAAAGACGGGGGCTAATCGTGAAATTGTTGATAATCGATGGTAGGGGATTGGCGATGGGCTATGAAATTTATCTCCCTCTCTCTTTATATATATATATATATATATATATATATATATATATATGTGTGTGTGTGTGTGTGTGTGTGTGTGTGTGTATCTATCTGAGCCTTTTCATTATCTATCTATCTATCTCAGTCTGTTCATATCTATCTATCTATCTATCTATCATTTCAACCTGTTCCTATCTATCTATCTATCTATCTATCTATCTATCTCATTCTATTCATCTATCTATCTGCCTGATAATCGTTATTCAAAATTAAACGTTAATTCTCATTTCAATCCATTTGTGCTTGAATACTATTTTATTTTGTTGATAGTTCGTGTATTACAGGAGAGCACAGTATGATATATATATATATATATATATATATATATATGTGTGTGTGTGTGTGTGTATGTGAAAGAGCAAAATATTATGTGGGTAACCGGGGCATTGGTCTAATTAGCAGAGTGTTCGCCAGTGGTCCCGGAGACCAGGGTTCAATTCCAGGTCGAGTCATACAAAAGGCTCAAAAATGGTACTTGATGCCGCATTGCTTAACACTCAGCATTATAAGGTACGGATCAAGGTTAAAATGGGGCAATCCAGGGTATGGAGTTGTATATATATATATATATATATATATATATATATATATATATATATATATCAAGCTTACAAACTAACCAAATCTATTCAATGTTAAAAGATAAAATTGAGCAACTAACTGGTTTCGGTCCTGACTGTTCACAGTTAAACTAGGACTCCGTAATGTAGGGAATATATATATATATATATATATATATATATATATATATATATATATATATATATTCCCTAGATTACTATTTCCTCAATTTTTCTTAATCGTTGTCCTAGTTTAACTGTGAACAGTTTGGACCAAAACTGGTTAGTTGCTCAATTTTATCTTTTAACTTTGAATAAATTTGGTCTGTTTGTAAGCTTGATATATATATATATATATATATATATATGTGTGTGTGTGTGTGTGTGTGTATGTATATTGTTGAAGGTCCAAAGAGAGATGGAAATATTTTAAAATGAGTAGGTCCTCGAAGAGATTTGTATTTTTTTAGGATTTATTTATTTATTTTTTTTACATACGCGTATGTTTCCAGCTAGATGCTTTCATCCGAGAACAAGTATGGCACACGGCCTTCTTAATAGGGTATCCAATGAGACTTGAACTCACTCGCGTATATATATATCATCATCATCATGTCGCGCCGCCTGCGCGGATATCCCTGACCGTCTCTCGCCATTTCTCCCTATCATTCATCGCCTCCGGCAGGTCTTCAGGATTACAACCCGTGTCCTCACATAGCTGCTGTATGTAAGTTCGTGCTGGTCGTCCCACTCTTGCACATCCATGAGTGGGGGTCCACAGGAGTACATCGCTTATGAGCTCGTCCTTGCTTCTCCAGCAGTGTCCTGCGTGTCTGGTTCGTCGAACTTGTATAGTTTTTGTGATGGGGGGCAAGTGTCCGTATAGTTGGAGTCTCGTGGGGTGTTGTCGCCAGGACTTGTTTAATACTGCTCTCAACATTCTTGTGTAATTTCCGTCCAGCCTCCTCTCCAGCCGTTTCGTAAGCGTCCATGTGGTGCATCCATATAGCAGTATCGACACAACCGCTGCCTGGAAGAAACTGCGTTTCATTTTATCTGTTAGGTCCGACTTCCATATGATCGAGAGCCTATCGATAGCTGTCCATGCCTTCGTCAGTCGTGTGTCGATGTCCTTCTCGGTTGATGAGACGCTGCTTCCTAGGTAGGTGAATTTGTCGACTAGTTTCAGAGAGGCTCCGTCTAGTGTGGCAATGTTGCCTGTTTGGTTGTAACACATATATTCGGTTTTGTTTGCATTGACATGTAGGCCAATGCCAGCTGCAGCTCGTTCCAGACTATGTAGTAGTGTCTCTGCTTGATTAGGCGTATTCGCTAGTAACGCCAAGTCATCAGCGTAGTCGGCGTCCGTGATTGTTTTTGCGGGGTACCTTTTGCTTCTTCTCTTAGTCAGCTCAAAGCCATTTTCTCTGATTTTGTCTATCGAAGTCCTAAGCACATAGTCTAGACAGATGATAAAGAGGTACGGGGCTAGTGTGTCTCCTTGTAGTACTCCTGCAACAATGTCGAAGTATTCCGTGTCTCCATCTGGTGAACGTACTTTTACTTTGGTGTTTCTGTAGAGAATCATTATCGCTGCTACGGTTTCTTTTGGTAGGCCGTAAGCTAGTAGGATTTGCTCCATCTTCCCTCTGTGTATGGAATCGAAGGCCTTGGTAAAGTCGACAAATAGTAATGTCGCCTGTAAGTTTTTTGCCCGAACGCCTTCCAGGATTCTACGGATGGTCAGTATTTGTGAGGTTGTGGATCTGTTTCTCCGGAAGCCATTTTGGTTTTTCCTAAGGATGTTTTCCATTTTGGGTTCTATGCGGTTTCGTAGTAGGGCATTGTAGATTTTGGCTGCTATGGATGTAAGTGTTATCCCTCGGTAGTTCTTGGCTAGTCCGAGGTCGCCTTTTTTAGGGAATGGAAGGATGCATCCCTTCGTCCATCGTTCTATCCTATTTTGACTATAGACTGCGTTGCATTGCCGGAGCAGTATATCGTCGAATTGTCTCGTCTTCCACACTTCTGGGGGGATCTCGTCTAGCCCCGCCGCTTTCCTATTTTTAATTCTTCTGAGAACCGTGTCGAGTTCTTCTTTGGTGAAAGGACCTAGTTTTACGTCTAATTGCTTACTAATAATTCTGGTGATCGGTTCATCCGTTATTTCCGGTGGGTTTCCTAGTAGATTTTTGAAATGCTGTTCCCACAGTTTTATTCTTTCTTGTTGGCTTGCAGCTTTCAATTTTGCTTTGGCTGTGCTCTTCCTTCCACTTACTTCGTTTATTGTTTGCCAGGCTATCCTGGATTGCCTATCTTCCACCGAGTCTCTAATCTTATCTATCTGATTTTGTACGTATTCTGCCTGTTCTTTTAGGTATATTCCTGTTAATTGATGTTGCGCCTTTTCTAGTTCTCGTGCATTTGTATTTGTTGGGTTCTGTTGATAGTTTTTGGAGGCAGTCTTCACAAGTGCACGTTTTTCTCTAGCTGCTGGCGTTTCCCAAGGGACTCTATATTTAGTTCTAGGTTTTGTTGGAATACACTTTTCTGCCGCCTCCAGGTGTGCTTCTACAAAATTTTCATATTCGTCATTTGGGGTGCCTATTTCTACCTTCTCTTGTAGTGCTTCGAATCTGTTTCTTAATTCTAATGCATATTTATCTCTAATATCTCTGTTGTTGAGTAGGGCCCAGTCATAGTGCTTGGTCGTCGCTTTACGTGTGGCGTTTTTTCTTAGGCTTAGTCGTACTTTGGCCGTAACTATTCGATGATCGGAGGACACACCCTCGAAGGAGGAGTATGCCTCGCAATTCATCGCACTATTCTTCCATTTCCTGTTTATAAGGACGTAGTCTATCTGTGCTTTACTCTTATTCGCGTATGTGTAGGTCCATAATTTCCCCTCCCTTTTTTGAAAGTTTGTATTGAGGCAGGTTAATCTATTTTCTATCATGAAATCTATTAAATGCTGTCCATTCCTGTTAGACGCGTAGTGTAGGCTGTATTTGTTGTGTCTGTTTTTCCCGATTTGTGCATTCATATCTCCGCCAATGACTAGCAGGTTGTGATGTACCTACATTGTTTGACAAGATAGGGGAATATATATGAATTGGTTGTAAAAGTGACTTTTTTTTCGAATTCTGTAGATACAGAAATAAATAGACCACAAAAAAACTAATTAAAAATTCTCATTAGTTTCCAACCAGCTCTTTGTTCTTTTATCTTTCGCAAATTTGAAGAATGCTTCAATAGCCAACGTCGTTTAAAAACAAGAAAAAAGGAAAAAAGGAAAAAAAAAATACAACAACAAAAAAAACAAAGACAATTCAAGCCATTCTTTATATGGCTGAGACAATGAAATTTAACCTTGTTTAAATTTTATATAAATAGCAACAACAAAATCTAAAGAAATTAGACATTATTTATCATGAGATACGAAAACAAGTGAAATGGTTTGATAGAACCAGGAATATTCTGATATCTATCTATCTATCTATCTATCTATCTATCTATCTCAGTCCATTCATATCTATCTATCTATCTATCTATCTATCTATCTATCTCATTCTGTTCATTTAACTCTTTAAGTCTATCTATCTATCTATCTATTGTTAGTGAGCTATAATACATACATACATACATACATACATACATACATATGAACAGACTGAGAGATAGATATGAACAGACTGAAATAGATAAATTTATAGATACGAACAGATAGAAACTGATAGATATAAACAGAAAAGTATACATATATATATATATATATATATATATGTGTGTGTGTGTGTGTGTGTGTGTGTGTGTGTGTGTGTGTGTGAGTGTATAAAAATGTTTTTGTTGTTGGTTCAAACAGAGAAAAAAGTATATATTTAAAAAGAAATTGGTCCACTTAGAGATTTGTATTTTTAAAGAATTATTCATTTCGTTCTTACATACGTGTATGTTTCAAGCTTGTTGCTTTCGTCAGAGAACATCTATGGCACCATGCCATATGAATGGGGCAGCCAATGAGACTCGAATGCACTCGTCTATGTTTATTAGTGTTAGTGTTTTCTATATATATATATATATATATATATATATATATATATATAGTTTGTGTGTGTGTGTGTGTGTAATGGATAAACTGTCATCTAAATAACGGGAAAAGGAAAGAAAGAACTCTGATATATCACTTCATCAGATATATTTACCAAAATTACTGGAAATTAGATAAAATTTGTTCAAAGAAATTGTCATTGGCTCCACCCTCGGCCTACAGACAACTTCGGAATCTTCTGTAAGCCTTTTCGACGGTCTGCTTGATTTATTTGGTAAGTTCTGGCGTTATTCTTGCCTTCAGTTCAATTTTTGTTTTGATCGAAGTTTTGTGGGTCTCTCGCTCAAAGGTGCTCCACAGACTATTATTAACGGGATTTAAATCTGGGGAGTTTAGACAAACAGATGGGTGGGGTAATGGGGTCGCAGAAATTTTCCCACAGCCAATAGGCGGATTTTATGCTTGTATGGCATAGTTAAGTGTCCTGTTGCCAGATGTAGGGTCCTTCAGCACACACCGTTTCGATCAGCATTATGTCTTACAGGCACTTGATGCAGGCCTTCGTGTTGAGTATGATATGAACTTGATGTTTGGTTTTGAAGCAAATCTTCACATTGACAACCAAAACCTCTGAAATCTTCTTATTTGTGCTTCCGATTGAATGTCAAGCTGTACAGTTTGCTGTTTCCAAATTTCTGGAGGAGTGAATTGGGTCATTGTGCTACTTTTCACACAGACAGTACCCAACTGACTCTTTAGTTTGATGCACAGTAGACAAAACCAGAAACAAATAAAGTGCATGTGCAAAATTAATACTTCAAAAGGGTGGCGATTTACCCATCGCACCCCTTGTTTGTACACACGCTCACACACACGCATACGTATATTATATACATATATAGATGCATACATGCCTGCGTATAGATAGATAGATAGATAGATATGAACAGATACATACATACACACATACATCTATTCGCGAAAATGGTTGGACACAGCTGAATATTTATAAACTTTCCGTAGGATTTCTAAATTCATTTCATCAGGATTTACACCCCTTTCTTTCAACCCCCCCCAAAAAAAAACAAACAAACAAAAAGACAAATACTAAAACAAAAAAAAAATTCAACTTAAAAAAAATTCTTACATACATCCTCGCCTTTTCTCATTAAAGAAACACATATTAGCACATCACACACACACACACACACACACACACACACACACACACACACACACACACACATATCTATATATATATATATATATATATATATATATATATATATATATATATATATATATATATAGATAGATAGATATTTGGTGTAAAGCTCTGCAATGGAAGGGCAGATAATTCAAAATCCTATGAGTATCAATTAAGATTTATTCCCGTTGGCGAAAGTCGACTGCTGATTGCAAACAAACAATTACAATCATGAGATCAAAACAATTGAAATATATGAATGAAAAAGATAAAATGTTTTTTTTTTTAAATTGGACAAATGCGTAAGCTTCATCAAAAAAAAAAAAAAAAAAAAAAAAAAGCAAAAGCAAAAAGAAAATAATGAAACTTTCAAACTTTTTTTATCTTTTGTCAAACTTTTTAGGGGTTACACTTTCTTGTCAAACCAAAATATTTTTTCTTTGAAATTAATACGAACTGAAGAACCCGTTTTTGCCCGGCGTGATTATAAAAGTCTAAAACAAATTTCGTAAAAGGGAAAAATGAATTCTATTTTCTTTCTCTGTGAAGAGGTTGGGTATTGTTAATTTTTTTGTTTTGCAATCAGCCTGAAACTCTACGCAAAGAAACAAAGCGATCTACATACATACATGCATACATATTACATACATTTATATACACATATGTGTGTGTGTGTGTGTGTGTGAAGAGAAGTTTATTTACCTGAAATCTTGCGGAAAAACGAAAAGGTCAACTCACCTGAAAGAAAAAAGAACGATACAGATATGATAACAATATTGGATGGTAAATTTGTTGGAGGACACATATTAATGAAGGTGAGCCTATAAATACAATGGCTAATTACCAAGTTAATTACTAAATCATATTTTTCTTTAACTGCATAGAATTTATCTGAGATCCTTCCACAGAAAATACATGTAAGTTCTCAGTGGTCATCTTTCAGAGGATAAAGCTCAAATTCAAGACTTTTCCGAGCATTTCTTTTAACGTTTTCATTTTTAACATGGATTGTTCAAAAGCAAAGACTAGAGTCATTCAAATAAAGAAATTTTGCCTTACGACTTGGCAATACGAAGCATTGTTTACCATTGTATCTTTTTCAGGAATCAATAATCCTTGGTATTTTCATGTCCCAGAAGACTGTCAGTATGGGGTCGCAGAACTTTCTCACAGCCAACATACAGTTCTGACTGCTGCGCCCGGAACTTTACTTTACAGGTGGTTCTGTGTGTTTCCTAACCATGGACTGTTTTTCAACAGAGTTTAGTTGTGACAAGCAGATGGTTAGTCCATTTGTAAGTTTTTTACAAAAACATTTTTCTCCATAATAAATCACACCCACTTCTGTAAATTTCACATGGTGTGCACTTTTCAGCCAGCACAAATGTGATGACAGATCTCTGTTCACGTTTGAAGCAAGTCTGTTTTATTTTGAATTGCTTTAAAGCAAATATTTTTGAGAAAGTCAAATAATTGTTGCTTAAAACTAATTCCAATTTATATAGGTTTTATAATTATGGAAAAAAAGGGATAACTATTTTGATATTTTCTGAAAAATACCTTTTACTTATTGAATAATCCTCGTATATATATTTGTGATGAAATTTACTTTATATATTAGACACAGTAAGAGATTTATACTAGTAAGATTAGATTATTATGACAATATTCAAAGAATAATCATTCTTATGGGGATCTTTGCAACTTCAGCATATGTCAAGATCTTTGACTTTTATCAGGAAGAATACCATATCTTCTTATTTGCATCTTCAGACTTCCAACCACTCTTCCACCTGTGATATATTATTAAGTAAAACTTATTAATTGTTTATTTCAGACGTTGAACTTGGGGAAGTAAAACTACTTATTGGGGAAATTGTTGAGTTTTAAGGCATATCAACACTTGTCGGGTGTTTAATGCCAAATCCTATGTTAACCCCCTTTGCCCACACCTATG
>OY757947.1:33737921-33757921 GCA_963585895.1 Sepioteuthis lessoniana | reverse complement strand
TCTGATGTAAAAAACTTGCAAGAAGTAATAATAATAATAATAGCACAGAAGGGGTAGAAGACAAGACACGACTGGGTGGGCAAAGTGATCCACTGGGAATTGAACAAGAAATTCAAATTTGACCATACAAACAAATGGTATATGTAAAACCAAGCATCAGTCCTGGAGAATGACACACATAAACTCCTATGGGATTTTGACATACTAACGGATCACTTAATCTAGGCCAGACGATCAGACCTCATGATAGTTAACAACAACAGCAACAAAAAAAAGAGAACTTGCAAAATTGTGGACTTTGCTGTCCCGGCTGACAACAGAGTAAAAATGAAGGAAAGTGAAACGAAGGATAAGTACCTAGAGATTGCAAATGAATTGAACAAAAACAAAACAATGAAACATGAAGGTGACAATTATACCAATTAATATAGGTGCTTTTTGTACAGTCACCAAAGGATTATTAAAGGGACTGGAGGACTTGGAAATAAGAGAACGAATGGAGGCCATCCAAACTACTATATCACTGAGAAGAATCCAAATGACTATATCACAGAGAAGAATACTGAGAAGAATACTGAGAAGAGTCCTGGAGACTTGAAGAGACTTGCTGTCACTTAAACTCCAGTAAGAAACCATCAGCTAACACTGGTTTGAAAAACTCTCAAGGAGTAAATAATAATAATAATAATAATAATGATAATAATAATATAGGAAGTCGGTAGGCGGGTAGAGACTATCCAAATGACAGTATTACTGAGAACGGACAGAATACTGAGAAGAGTCCTGGAGATTTGAGGAGACTTGCTATCACTCAAACTCCTGTGAAAGACCATCAGTTAACGCTGATGTGAAAAACTCTAAAGGAGAAAATAAATAATTGCGTTATTTGTATTATTTCTTGTCGCTGTGATTTGTCTTCCTTTGCTTTTTTATGTAGTCTTCGAAGGAAAACAAAAATGGCTAGAAAAACAACTGTATGGATATTTCAAGTTACAAACAAGCGGAATCTCACGCAAGAAGACCTGGACATGGCTAAGAAAGGGAAACCTTTAGAAAAAAAACTGAATCTCTTCGAATAGCAGCACAAAACAACGCCGTTAGGACAAACTAAGTTAAAGCCAAAAGGTATTAGATGCAACAAAATAGCGAATTAGTTGGCTAAATTTCTGAGATGAAGCTTGATGATTTTTATCATTAAGGGTTTTCGGATTATTGTCTTCATCTTTATTGGGTTTTTTTCCGCTGAGACGAAGTTTGATGATTTTTATCATCAATGGTTTTCGGACTATTGTCTTCATCTTTATTGTTATTTCCACAACATTTCGGCCGATATGCAAGTGTAGGTCATGTGGTGATAGAGACGAAATGATAAATCATATAACAAGTGAAGGCAGCAAATTAGTGTAAAAAGAGTATAAGACAAGAAACATGTTGGTGCGGAAGGTGATCCACTGGGAATTGTGCAAAAATTGAAATTTGACCATATGTGTAAATGGTATATGCTCAACCCAGAATCCATCCTGGAGAATGAGACGTACAAACTTCACTGGGATTTTGAAATAAAAACAGATCCCTTAATTAAAAAAACTATGGAACAGCAAGGTGACGGTGATGCTTATAATATTGGGAACAGTCCCTAAAAGTTTGGAATGTGGGCTGGAAGAGTTGGAAACCAAGACCATCAAAAATACAACATTGTTGCAATCAGCAAGAATACCCCGTAGAGTCCTAGAGAGCTGAAAAGATTTGTTTTCACTCTAACTCCAGTGTAAAAAATCGCAAGAAATTCTTTGAGATTTCGGGATAGAACCTCCCCACACCAGAGGATGTCTTTAATTAATTCTCATCTTAAAACTCTAGTTTTGGTACTCTAAGGAATGTGGAGTAATACTTAGTTACTTCTAGGAGAGACCAAGAGTTGTAATATCTGTTAAGGTCCCATTTATGGGTCAAATAGATCTTTTTGAAAATTATTGATATTAGATTGGAGTACTTGATACCATATAACTGTATACAAATTATTTGTATTAGATAGTGTGACGGATGCCAGATAGGAACCTGTCAACTCCCCAATTGACATCTTTACACACACACACACACACACACTCTCTCTCTCTCTCTCTCTCTCTCTCTCTCTCTCTCTCTCTCTCTTATTCGCTGCGCGGTTAGATGGCCGTAGGAGCCAAACGAACCGAACCGTCAATAGTCAAAATTCAGAGGAAAGTTCTGACTGGATAAAACCAGTCAATCAGGGAATTGAGAAATTATGGAGTGACAACTGATTTTGACAACACGATGATTTCTCCTAAAAAAAACAGTTGCTGAAAATGGTTTGAAAGAAGAGGACGCAGTTATGTGTTAGTGCGTACAAAAACCCGTCCGTAATCCCGAGAAAAACGTTGAATGGATAGAAAAAGGAGTGGGGATAACAGCCAGCACCCGAAGCGAAGTCAAAAACGAAGAAAAGTGTGAAGATAATGAATTTATGGTGTAGACTTTTCTGGTGGAAGAGAAATTCATGTATGCGCTTCTGGCTATTCTGGAGAAAAATAGCGAAAACAAGAAAGATAACTCATTACCCAGTCTTCTCGTGGAGTCACTCTTTTGTAGCCTGGAATGACTGTGGAAGAGAAAACTCCAAAATGTGATTCTGGCAATTCTGAGGAAAATAGCAAAAACAGAAGTAAAAGTTGCTGAAATGTTGTGAAAGGAGAACATGCATCTATGTGTTAGTGCGTACAAAAAGCCTACCAGCAATCCCCCCCCAAAAAAAAACTATGAAGAGAAAGAAAAGGGGAACAAAAATTGACAAACTAACGAACTTATGAAGTATATTCTTTTGTGTGCAAGACTGATGGTGAGGAGAAACTTATATATATAATCCTGGCTATCCTGGAGAAAAATAGCCAAACAGAAGAAAGATAGCTTGTTTAAAATCTCCTTTGACTGCTGAACCTAAAACTGCCTTGAGACTATCACCTATGAGTCGCACAGACATTATCTATTGAAGAACAAGCTATGTGACAGAATATAATGAAAAGAAAAAGAGAGAATAAAAAGATTAAAAAAAAGAGAGGATAAGATTAGATTAAAAATGTATGTTTAAATTCGACAACACGAACCATCGTTTTAGCTAAGTACTCAATTTTCTCCCTTTGCAAAAATTTAGCTCAATTTGTATCCTCAAACGTAACATTATTCAGTTAATTTGCTTTGTTTCCTTTCTTTCTTTTTTTTTTACCTTTTGTTTCTTCCCGAAAGATGTTGTTCCTAATAAAGTATTAACTCAATTTATCGCTGTGTCTGTTTCTTAATTGGTTGGTTGGTTGTTTGGTTGGTTGGTTTTTAGGAGTTTGGGTTTTATGGCATATCAGCATTTGTAGGTTATTTAACGTCAAATCCATTTTTATGAAAATAGTTCTATTTCAAACAATTCATTTTAGCATGAGTACACAGTTTAATTGTCAAAAACGTTTATATTTCAAGATATTCGGTTTATTCAAACAATTCTAATTCAGCTAATTCAGTTTAGTATAAGTACAGATTTTGTTTACACACAGTTAAATGTCAAAAAAGTTCTATATTAAACAATTCATTTTAGTGTAAGTAGAGTTTCAATGTCAAAAACAGTTCCATTTCTAACAATTCAGTTTAGCATAAGTATGCAGTTTAAATGTAAGTACACCATTTATTGGTCAAAAACATTTCTATTTCAATCTATTCAGTTTAGTCAAACAGTTCTAATTCAAACAATTTGGTTTAGCATAAGTATGCAGTTAATTCTATTTAACCCATTGATAGGGCCCAATCATTTGCAATTATTCAGGGCCAGAGTGGACCTGGGAGTAATGGCAATGAAGGGGTACTCCGCATTCCCCAAAGATTGTTTAATGTCATATCTAGGAATCTCATTGTTTGGGGTTCTTACCCCTCTGCAGAGGTGCAGTTGGTGTATTCTACAGCCCTAACCGACTGGCAATCAGTCTCTTGAATGTCCTTCCTTATTATAATAGACAAGGAAATTAAGACGCGACTTTAACGTTCTGTCTTTCTTATTTTATTTTATATTTTTTATCTAATTGTATGACCGAACGATGTTACCCTGCGTACGGTAAATGGGGATAACGCCAGACCTTTCTGTACGCCGAGATGTCCGCGACAATAGAAATACTTGATATAAAAGAGTGTGCGCCAAAAACTTTAAATAAAAAGCTATGACGTATACAATGTATGCGATTCCCTAACTTTTAGGCATTAATCAACATCAGAGAGGTTGACATGCCGTTAAAATGCATCATCATCATCATCATCATCATCAAGGCTTTATGTCAGTACGTATTCCCAAGACTCTTTCCCACCGCTCGTCCTTATTGGTCACCATATTTGACAAATCCGCTAAGCGTCACCCAGTGTCCGCTCACAGCTGATGACTAAGCTTTTACTTGTCGGCCAACACTGGTATATCCATGTATTGAAGTCCATGGAAGAACCTGACTCATGAGTACTTCAGCAGTGTTCAGCATGTCTTGCTCGTCTTACTTGGAGGGTTTGTGAGATAGGAAGTAAGTGGCCATACAATACTAAGGTTTGGTAGGTCGCTGCTTTCTGGTTTGGTTTAAAACAGTGAGTAGAATACTTGTTTCGTTCTCATCTATCTTTTTACCATGGTGTTTCGTTAAAGTCTGCTGGGTACAACCATACAGTAGTATTAACACTGTCACCGCTCAGAAGAATTCCTGTTTTATTTTATCAGATAAATATTTCGTTATCTTGACTGAAGTAAATCAGTCCGTAGCGTAATGTTAAGTCTGAAAAAAGTGAGGGGTTCGAAGTTAATTGTATGTGAGTTCAAATACTTATAGGAAGCAACATTTATGTAAATCAGACACACACACCAACACACACACACACACACACACACACACAGACACACATATATATATATATATATATATGTATATACGTGCGTGTGTGTGTGGTTGTGTGTGTTTGATATTCAGGTCGAATTCTTTGATGTTCATATAAATCATGTTATTTGCCCGGTCATCCTCGGTTCTCTCTCAAAATGAAGATTCTTTTCATGTCGCCTTGAAAAGATTGGTGAAAAGCGGCAAGTTGGAATCTTGTCAAATATTCGTGGTTTTAGAAATGGAACTGCAAATGGCGCCCTTCCTCAGCAGCACTATTCGGCACGCAAAAAGCCATTTTTAATCACGAAATTTTGATTGGAAATGCCAGTCTTTAAAGACATCAGCTGTCCAACTCAAGGCCTTTGGAGACCGCTTGAATTCAAACTGACTTGATCCTCTTGCTGTGATATGAGGAGAAAAAAATTTGTGAAAACAAAATTTTTCAATTTTTTTAAAGATTAATATTTTAAGTGCTTCAAATTCTACTAAAGATTTGTATTTTAAATTAGTATTTCAATTCTTCTTTTTTTAAGCTTTCGATGCTCTCTACCTGTGCCCCTTCAATGTTATTACTCCCAGGTCAACTTTGTCTCTGAGTTGTAGTATCTGTTCACGTTCCATCTTTAAGTCAAATATATCTGTTGAAAGATTGTCAGCATCACATAGGAAAATTGAAACCATAATTGAATTGATTATACACTGTAAAATAAAATTTTTATAACTGGTGAGTATGTTAGTTCTAAATTGCTTATTTTGTAAAATTATTGAAAATAACCATAACGTCCTCTTAAAAATTTACTTTTCTACCTCTGGATAACACCAAGACAACTTTTGAACCTAGTGTTATATAATTAAGGTAAAGATTAATTATATTAATCATTTTTCGTCAATTATACTTTATTATTTAGTTTGGTAAGGCTTTGAACAACTCAGTGTCTCTTGGTTCAGGTGTCGTAGTCAGACGGTGCACTCGCACGGCGACGCGGAAAGGATATGAAAATCATTATCTGTCATAATAACCTCCCAGACAGGAAATGGGCTGGGGGGAATTGAGTTAGTGGCTGACGTCCCACCCTGGAGAGAGGGTTCTGAGAATATGAGGATTTTGAAAAAGATGACTTGAGGTTCGACGGTGGAAGTGAGCGGTTGAGTTTTTCGGATCTGATTTTATCAGATCAGTTTGGGTCTCGACCGGCAGAGATAGGGTGGTGCTAGCATTCTATGGTTAGTATAGACCCTGAATTGTGTCTCTCTCCTCGTGTCACCAAGGGCTGAAGGCTGAAATGTACCATAGGACCAACGTTTTGTGCTTTTAAGAAAGAAGTCCGCAGAAAAAGATATACTTAAACTCGAAGGTAAGGGGAAAAATAGCAGTCGTTCTTATTCAGCTATGATCACTGCAACTCGAAAAGTTCCTTCTTTTCCCTTTCTCTCGGTGGTGACGGGGTGTGTGTGAGAGGTGGCTGTTTGACACACGCTTGTCACAGCAGATAGGTTGTAGCAGACTGGGGTATGACGGGTCGGAGCCTCCGGAACCTTTAACGCACCCGTTTTGACAGCTGCTTTCAACTCTGCCAAAATCTCATTACTTGTTTTCTTATATAGAGATTTTGGGGAGCAAATCGAAGATCCTCGAATGTTCGATGTCACTAGTGAAACACGTGATGATACATCTGTGATTATTTTAAAATCACGTTTAACTTTGCAGGTCATTCTTTCCGCACGCACTAGTCTCGTGACACCTTCACTGATTGATGACAGCGCCCGTCCGTAATATTACAGAGAGACATAAACCCATTCGTATCAGAAACGACTGAGTCCGCAAATATCATTATTATTATTATTATTATTATTATTATTATTATTATTATTGATATCATCATGGCTATACAACGCTGGATTTTACATATTATTTCTTAATTGATTATTTTGTAAAAGTATAAAAAGTAGCCATTATTCACTTCAAACTTTACTTTCTTAGCCTGGATAATGAAATTTGATAATTAACCGATTTTCTCCTCACACTTGTATGAGGTCTGAATAAAACAATTTATGAATAAAAGTTTACATTTATCAAATCTAAAAGTGGTCGATTTTTTTTTAGATTTATGACTGTAAAATGAATGACAGCCCCTAAATATAGTCTCCCATCATGTTTTCGTTATACGGTCCTTTTTCACAAAATCATTTGCATGATTGATTGATTTTAATGGCATATCAAACAAACTGGGGTTAGTTTATGTTTACATGTTAGATTTGACTTGGTTGTATTTAAGGGTATATCAAAACTTTTTGGGTTCTTTTATGTCAAATCATATATATATATATATATATATATATATATATATATATATATATATATATATATATATATATACATGATTTATGAGCAAAAAATAGTTGTAGGTAATATTATTTGTAAACAATTCAGTGCTCATTCGTTTGCACTAAGTTAAATGGTTTCAAGTATTGCTATTTAACACTAATAATTCTATATAATATTAATCATTTGTTAAATGATTATAATCTATCCATTGGTGGGACGCTAACAGCTGCTATCATTTTGGGTCAGAGTGGACTAGGGTGTTATGATAACGAAATGGTACTCCACATCCCCTAAACCAGAAGACGAGGGCCGTACCACCAGATAAATTTCAGTGTCATATCCCGAAAACACCTTTAGGCAAACTTACAGCTGGTTTATTCTAAACCCCTCGCCGACGGGGCTATGTATTACTTGCTTCGTATCTGTGATAAACCTCACCAAACATACCCTTTAAATACAATCCATCATAATCCACATATTGACCCTTGTGGATCTTATTTGATGTCAGAGGAGAAATAAAAACAAAGCAAATCTTTACCATCTGAATGAACAACCAATTTCGATATTCAATTCACAAATCGAACCATTTCAGTGATCGGTATAAAACAAACCCCAGCACTTTACTTGATTCTACATTTAACTTCCAGACGACGGAGGATGAGTCATGTTTATTGTCCAATCGGGAACCTTTGACCGACTATCATAAAAGGCAACAAGAAGCGTCAGTTGACCGGAAACCGGTAATTCTGTGATGAAATTGAACCGGAAATGCTGGCAATATATGATCGACTTTGAAGGGGAAGAATTTGGCCTGAGTTTCAAGTCAACGATGAATGGAAATTTGTGCCAACCTGATGACAATTCCAGAGAAGAGAAGTCCCCTATCTATCTATCTATCTATCTATCTATCTATCCTTTTCTTTCTTTCTTTCTTTCTTTCTTTCTTTCTTTCTTTCTTTCTTCTCAAATATATATCTATCCATCTCTAGTTATGTTATCTTTCTTTCTTTCTTTCTTCTCAAATATATATCTATCTCTCTCTAGTCATATTATCCTTCTTTCTTTCTTTCTTTCTTTCTTTCTTTCTTTCTCCTCATTTATACATAGATCTATCTCTAGTTATGTTATCATCTTTCTTTCTTTCTTTATTTCTTTCTTCTCAAATATCTATCTATCTCTAATTAGGTTATCTTTCTTTCTTTCTTTCTTTCTTTCTTTCTTTCTTTCTTTGTTTTATTCTTTCTTTTTTCTATTTCCCTATCTATCTATCTATCTATCTGCACAGACTGTCGCTTCCCTAAAGTGTAAACCACTTATCATTTGATGACGCTGCCCCCTTGGTAGAATGAGGAAGCTTTGAAGCCAGAATGCTCTGAGGAAACAACAAACCCTCTAAAAAAACAAAAGAACAAAACAAAATAATTCAAAGAATAGGAGACTGATAACCGAAAGGTCTACATTTCCATTAGGATATTAAAATATTAAAAGACTATTTTCAATTTCTCTCTCTCTCTCTCTCTCTCTCTCTCTCTCTCTATCTATCTATCTATCCCGCAGAGAGTTTTAATGCGTCTTGTCTTTATTTTATGTGTGTCTGTACTTATGTAAGTGCTTGCATGTGTCTGTTGATTGTATATGAATGTTTTTTGTATGGATGTGTATGAGTTGGGAGTGCGTATTTGGCGTTCACATTTATGTGCAGATCTGAGTTTCATTAATATATATATATATATATATATATATATATATATATATATATATATATATATATTCAAATCTGACCCTTCAGCATTTGAATATCAAAAGGGAAAGACTAACCCTTCGGTTATTTAACCCACAGCAGGAACTAATCTATCTATCTATCTATCTATCTATCTATCTATCTATCTATCTATCTATCTTTTCCTTTCATTTTCTCTCACTTTCTCTCTGTCTCTTCCTCATAATCTATCTATCTATCTATCTATCTATTTCACTCTGTTCCTATCTATCATGTTCTTTGATTTTGCAAAAAGCCACCAAGTGTTCTTTTTTTTGTTTTTTTAGCGTTGTTTTGTTTTTGTTGTTGTTCTAGTGTTTCTTCTTTCGATTTTTTTTTTTTTTTTGTCGAGGGATTGTGGCTTCAAAGCTTTTTAAGTCTACCAAGGGTACCATGTCATCAAATGATAAGTGGTTTACACTTTACAACCATGACAGTCAGTTCAAATGGAGGGCCCGCAATTTATGAATAGACAAAGGGTGAAAAATATCAACTTGCGAGCAGACATGATGCAATATTTATGTTGAGACATGGATGGAAGAATAAATATAATATCCAGAAAAGTCATCGGAAACAATTACGGTTTTGTGTGTGTGTGTGTGTGTGTGTGTGTGTGTGTGTGTGTGTGTGTGTGTGTGTGAGAGAGAGAGAGAGAGAGAGAGAGAGAGATGCTGTAATAGCAACACAGAAAAAATACGTGGTGGAGAGGAAAAAAAAGAAACGGGAAAAATAAATATTAAAAGACTGAATTGAATATCGATATAGTAAATAAAATGATTGAACAGAGAGAAAAATTTGGTGGTATATACTTATTTATGGACAATACTGTATTTACGGATATGGAGACAGATATATGTATGGAAAAATTGGGATACCAAGCTGTGATAGATAGATGGATAGATAGATAGACAGGAAAATGATTAGATAGATAGATAGATAGATAGGAAAAAAATTATATAGATAGATAGATAGATAGATAGATAGGAAAATAATTAGATAGATAGATAGATAGATAGATAGATAGATAATTATATAGATAGATGGATAGATAGGATAATAATTAGATAGATAGATAGATAGATAGATAGGAAAATAATTAGATAGATAGATAGATTGATAGATAGATAGATAGGAAAATAATTAGATAGATAGATAGATAGGAAAATAATTATATAGATAGATGGATAGATAGGATAATAATTAGATAGATAGATAGATAGATAGGAAAATAATTAGATAGATAGATAGATAGATAGATAGATAGGAAAATAATTAGATAGATAGATAGATTGATAGATAGATAGATAGATAGATAGGAAAATAATTAGATAGATAGATAGATAGATAGGAAAATAATTAGATAGATAGATAGGAAAATAATTAGATAGATAGATAGATAGATAGATAGATAGATAGCCTGGCAGAAAGACAATAAAAATGAAGAAGCTGAAATAGAAAAAGGAAGGAATAAAAGGCAAATAAACACAAAATAAGACTGGCAGATATATATATATATATATATATATATATATATATATATATATATATATATATATAGAGAGAGAGAGAGAGAGAGAGAGTGAGAGAGAGAGAGAGAGAGAGAGATAGTTGATAGAGAAAGTGGGGTAGAAACTAATTTCCTTGAATCTTCCCACCGATAGATATTTATTTTGTTCGATACATAGATAATGAATCGATTCATATATATCAATAGACTAATATAAACACACACACACACACACACACACACACACACACACACACACACACACACACACACAAATATATACATATACATATATAAATATATATATATGTGTGTGTGTATATGTGTGTGTGAATAGATTGATAGATAAGTTGAAGATAGATGAATAATAAAAAAAAAGAAAACAGAGATAGATGGATATGGACAGATACTCATAGACAAACAGGCAGACAGATGGATAGATAGCTCGATTGATAGATTGATAGATACGAATTGGCTGACATAGATAGATCGATAGATAGATTGATAGATACGAATTGGCTGACATAGATAGATCGATAGATAGATTGATAGATACGAATTGGCTGACATAGATAGATCGATAGATAGATTGATAGATACGAATTGGCTGACATAGATAGATCGATAGATAAAAAGATATGAACAGACATAGATAGATAGATAGATAGATAGATAGATAGATGTTCCTGGAATTTTTTCAAACAATATTGTGCCGACTGCCTCCTGCGAACATCAGTGGTTTTAATAATTGCGCAGAGAGAGGGGGGGGAGAGATGCACATTTCGCTGTTGTGTCAGTTATTTGCATAAGAGTTAAGTCCACAACTGTGGGCGTATTTGTGCAGTTTGCATAGTTCAACAGCGACAACGCGTAAAGAACAACCAGGTCTCACGTAGGCATAGGTTAGTAATGAATTCTATTCAGTTTAGTCTGGCACAAGGCCAATGTTTTTAGGTACTTAGAACTGAACACGATATTTGCCAGGTTCAGATTAACGACGGCTGAGAGTTTAATATTGCGTAATATTCTATTATGGCAGGAGAGAAGATTGGTTAGCTGGTTGTTTTGTGTTACGGCCAATCAAACCCTTGCGGCTCATTTAATGCCGTAACAAGTCATTTTGATAAACGTTTCAAACAATTCAGTTTAGCGTAAGTTCACAGTTTAGTTCTATTTGATCCATAGATAGTACCCTATCAGATGCTACCACTCTGGGTCAGAGTGGACCTGGGAGAGATAGCAATATAGGGGTACTCTGCATTTCCCTAGCTCCAGCATTACTGAAGCCTTACCATCAGATTGCTTAGTGTCATACCCAGGATACTAGTTGGGAGTGAGGGGTCTTATCCCTTTGCAGAGATGTCATCAGTGTATTCTGCAGCTCCAGCCAAGTGGACCAGAAAAGAAAATTGTGAAACACTTAAATAATTCTCATGGGTATAGTTATTATATTTATTCCCGTATAATACGCTCTTTTCCTTCTAGATTTTGAAGCATCAAAGCTAAAGATGTATAAAATACAAGGAAACTAAATACAGGCTTCGACAGGTATACCTCCCATATTTTAAACTGTCACCTGATATGAACTTAGGCAAGTGGTTATAGTAGCTCCATCTAGCTAATGTCTTAGCATTTTTTTCTTTGATACAATCACTTACGATCATTATTTGGACCGGTGAATATTGTGTATTTGCTGTTGAAACTTTTTTAAAGACTGATGAATCTTTAAATATCTACTTTATACAAAATAAAGCAGAAACACCTCCCACATTTTAAACTGTCACCTGAACTGAACTTAGGTAAGTGGTAATGGTAGCTCCATCTAGCTAATCTCTTAATTGCAGCACACAGAGCTTTTAGGGCTCATTTCATGTTACGTCAGACCGATGCTGTTCTGGATAGAAAATCGGTACTGCTATGAGCTGAAAATTCTAGAATCACATATTCATCTATTAAAAATAAGTCATCTGGTTCCCGCAGTGTTGTGGTTAAAGTGCTGAACTTTGACGCAGTAGTAAACGATTTCGAAATCCAGTCGCGCCATTACGTTCACTTTCGGACAAATACATGTGAGAAAGGCATGAACACACTTATTCCCCTAGTTGGTGGTTAAACAGAACCACTATCGTTCTTCTACAAGGATGGCTTTGGTATTAATAACCAACAAAGGTTGATATGCCATTAAACGAAGAAACCAAAACCAAACCAAACCAAACCAAACCGAAACCCTCAAACACCTGAAAATATCCAGATTGTGAGACACGTGCAGACTGGGAGGGGCTTGTGGTGTAATGATTATCGTAGTAAGAAATAGACCTGATGACCCGAGTTCAAATCTAGGATGAGGCAGTTTTCGATTCACATACCGCTAATACCCTTGGGAAAAGGTATGAAACCAACTATGAGTAAAAAGTAGGATAGACTGTGACCTTTAACCTTGGTATAACAAGGAGAAAGAAAACTCTGAATTGAAACCTGTTAAACTCCGCTTAAAAATTAACCTAGTATAGCATCCTGTTTGTGCAGAGAGGGGGGTTTAGTAAATACATGCTGATCATGCAGCTTCTGCCTTGAGCTATTGTAACGTAATAGCCATGGGGTTTCGGTTCATGCCTTTGAGTTTAGTTAGGCTGAGAACCCTTCGGCTCAGCATATGAGTTAGTTAGGTGCAACATTGAGGGACAGAACGGGTGACGGAGTGCGAGTGACGTCACGCACCGGAAGCGCGCGGAGGTTTGTGGAGAATTGAAAGAAAGTTAGAGAGTTGAGTACAAGACGCTAAACAAGAAGGATCGACTTTTGGAGCTCGCAGAGGCGAGGCGAACTCGCGCCCTATGGGGGCCACTCGATATGGGGGCCAAATGAATGACAGCATTGAAGATTGTGTCTCTCCTCCTTATGTCGAAACCTTTAACTCAAAGTTAATAAAAAGGTTTCGTATCTGAACAAGAAGTCGTTACGTGTTTTCGAATTTCGAGATTCCTATGTTCTTTATATGGTCTAGCGTTATGAACATTGTATGTCCATTTCGCACATGTCCATATTCGTGTATATGGCTGTGTAACACTATTTTTGATAGAGCCGTCAGATTTGAAGTTTCATTCACACCAATTAATGCTTATTCCCGAACTGCAAGAATGTGACACGGAAAAATCCGATGGGATGCTGAGACTATATTCTTCAAAGGGTTCCAGCGAATGCCGTTCTCACAAGCAATGAAACTCACTTTCATCTCACTGACTGCCTACAATGTTTACACATGGATTTAATATGAGTTTGCAATCACAAACCTTAGTAAAAAGACAAAACAAAAAAACAAAAAACAAAAAACAAACTCACTTACTCTCCGGTAAAGAAAAGGTTCCGAGCACTGCAGTCAGTAAAGAACATCTGGAACATGAAAGGACCCATTAATGTTCAGTTCCTTGAAAAAGGTACAAGTGTAAAAAGTGCTTTCTCTTGCTAATGTCGTAAGCCAAATCACTACATCTATCGAATGACCTTCGTATATATATATATATATATATATATATATATATATATATATACCGATCCATTGGCATAATGGTTAGCGTTTGCCAATGGCCTGAGAAACAGAGGTTCAGTCTCAGGTAGACTCATACCAAAGACTCAAAAAGTGATACTTGATGCCTCCTTGCTTTACACTCAGCATTGTAAGGTGTGTATCAAGGGTAAAGTGGAGCAGTCCAGGGAAAATAGTAGCACCCCCCTAAACCTCGGTGTAGAAGCTATTGAAAAGGAGCCTTCGAGTCGCCCTCGACTAAGGTCGGCCAACTTAGTTATATATGTATATATATAATTTTTTTTGTTATATATATATATATATATATATATCAGGTTGGAACGAATGTAAAATCTGATTTTAGAATATATATTATTATTGAAAAAACCTCTGCCTATAGAAATATCCAACCAATCACATAACCTGCATTGCTTCCTGGAGCCTCATTCCATCTATCAACAAACGTATTGATTCCAGTCTTGTAAAATTCTTTAAGTTTTGATTCAAAATATGTAACCATCTTGGATTTAATCCCTTCTTTTGATGCCAATCCAAATGATTCTGTAATCCTCTGAACTAGTGATAACCAGGAGGAAAGTCAGAAGAATACGGAGGATGTGGCAATTATTTTCAACGGGGTTCCTCAAAGAGATCTTTTGTCAGTTGAACTGTGTGAGGACAGACATCATCGTAATGGAAGATGACGCAATTTCTGCTTAAATTCCTATAGTAAAACTTGTCTAATATGTTCTGTAGATGGGACGAACGTGGACATGAATTCCAAACAAGATTACGGGCAATATTCTTCTAATCTGGCAGAAAATGAAAAAAAATCACAGAATGTACCATTCCTTAGCGATAACAAGAGACAATGCTTATTAGATGTTATTGAAAAAATGCATCGAGGAAATCGGTGATTAAATTCGTCCCAATATGATATAAATATATATATATATAAGTTGGCGACCTTTGTCGAGGGTGATCTGAAGGTTATTGAAAAAATGCATCGAGAAAATCGGTGATTAAATTCGTCCCAATATGATATAAATATATATATATAAGTTGGTGACCTTTGTCGAGGGTGATCTGAAGGTTATTGAAAAAATGCATCGAGAAAATCGGTGATTAAATTCGTCCCAATATGATATATATATATATATATATATAAGTTGGCGACCTTTGTCGAGGGTGATCTGAAGGTTCCCTTTTCAATAACTACTACATCGAGGGCGCTACACCATTCCCTGGATTACTCCACTTTACTCTTGATCCGTAACTTATAATGCTGACTTAAGCAAGACAGCATTAAGTTCCATTTTTTTAGTCTTTGGTATGACTTGACCTGGGGATGAAACGCTCGTCTCCCGGATCATTGGCAGACAATTCGGCAGACTGGCTGTTGCTTCTGCAGTTGAAAGACAGAGAAAGCAAGAAGAGTCGAGTAGAAAGTGCACTTCCTCGGCATGGGCTAGAAGTTCTTTTCACACATCCTTTTCGTCGTCATCGCCGCCGCTGCTGCTGACTCCACTGTTTGCTGATTACCTACTTCTACCGCAACTTCGTGAACCTTATCAATACATATATATTTAGGAGGAAATGGACACGTTATCGTCGTAGGAAATGGACACGGCGACACAAGTTCAAATCCTGGACGAGACTGATTGCATTTCACATAGCACTAATACCCTTGGGGAAGGTATGAATCCAATGATTCTCCCTCCAGCTATGGGTAAATAGTAGGACAGACTTGGTTCTTCAGCCTTGGTTAGGCAACTAGTCTAGGAGAAGGAAAACTCTGAATTGAAACCTGTTAAACTCTGCTGAAAAATTGACCTTGTGTCATATCGTGCCCGAGCGGAAGGGTTGGTAAATAGTATCAATATATATATATATATATATCATGTAATTGGAAGAAACCTCAAACACGGCTAAATTATCATTATAAATTTATTTCGGCGAACAATATAATCCTCGTCTCTTCAGATGACATACACACATAAAACAATAGCCATAAATCGAGCAGTCCCATAGACTGATATGAAATCTCATAAATTCTATGCATGAATAATCCACACATATTAGGACGCCGATTGGATATTACTGATACATCATCATCACTAGCACAGATATCCCTGACCTTCTCTCGTCACTTTTCCCGATCGTTCATCGCCTCTGGCAGGTCTTCAGGGATACATCCCGTATCCTCACATAGCTGCTGAATGTATGTTCGTGCTGGTCGTCCTGCTTTTGCCCAGCGGACCCCCACTGACACACACACACACACACACACACACACACACACACACACACACATATATATATATATATATATATATCACGTATATATATATGTGATTCATAACCGTTTAAAATGTACTTCGTAG
Source organism: Sepioteuthis lessoniana (assembly GCA_963585895.1). Lineage (NCBI taxonomy): Eukaryota > Metazoa > Mollusca > Cephalopoda > Myopsida > Loliginidae > Sepioteuthis > Sepioteuthis lessoniana. The sequence goes on along the minus strand of OY757947.1, from coordinate 33,741,512 downwards.
CTAATATCTCCTCGTAGCTAAATGGTTAGAAGCTTTGGCTTGGCGTTTGAGTCAACCAGGTTTCGATCCCAGCTACGGGAAGATACTGTCTAGCCACACTGGTGAGTTTTGATAGAACGAAACAGACCTGTCTGTGGATGACTATATATATCGCATATATATATATATATATATATATACATGATTGTGTGTGTGTCTCTGGGTGTTTGCCATTTCGAATTCTACTATCATATTTACCAACCCCTCCGCTCGGGCAGGATATGACACAAGGTCAATTTTTAAGCGGACTTTAACAGGTTTGAATTCAGTGTTTTCCTTCTCCTAGACTAGTTGCCTCACCAAGGCTGAAGAACCCAGTCTGTCCTACTATTTACTCATAGCTGGAGGGAGAATAATTGGATTCATACCTTTCCCAAGGGTATTAGTGCTATGTGAAATGCAATCAGTCTCGTCCAGGATTTGAACTCGTATCGTCGTGTCCAATTCCTAAGACGATAATCATTACACCACGGGCACCTCCTTTCGAATTCTACTATGACTATTGGTTTGTCTGGGTTTCTTGTTTGATGGTATGTTAACCTTCGTGGGTTATTTAATGCCATCCGTGTAGAAGAACAGCAGGGATACTATTTAACACGTAGTTGGGGTAGATAAAGGATTTCGTACATTTTCCCAGAGTATCAGTTAAGGTGGTAACGTGACTGGAGTTCGAACTCGCGTACTACGATATAAAAACAAGCATATATGACACCACGCCACCGGTATTCCGTCGATCTGATGACACCTTTTTTGGGAGAAACCAATACCACCATGGTATCTTCGCCTTTAATGAACAATTTAATTTTTAATAAAACTATTTGAGATATACTCAGAGGCGACATTTTAAACATATATTTTCACTTTTCACTTTTGCACACAGAATTGATTTAATCGGAGGCGAGCAGATACTTCACAATTGATTCAAGCAGAAAAAAAGATTAACATAACATCACAGTTTCTTTAATGGAGAGAAAGATAAAGATAAAGATAAAGAGAGAGAGAGAGAGAGAGAGAGAGAGAGAGAGACTTTTGACCGTTATATAAATGAAAGACCAAAGGATTTTTGTGAGTTTTTACTGTGTGGACACAGAAGTGACATCTCATAATCCGCTTGATCGACTGCTTTTCCAAAGTCTCATTGGTGGTCGTTCTAAATCGGCTTTTGACGTCATTTGCTAATGGATCGAGTCTAATCTGATTGGATAAAAAGTGAAAAATCAACGGTAAGTAGGAGAGAGAGAGAGAGAGAGAGAGAGAGAGAGCGAGAGAGAGAGAGCGGCAGGTGGATGGCGTCGAGGGGGACGTGTTGAAAAGCCGACAGTGATTTTAGAGTGATTAAGCAAATACGTTAGGAAAATTGAAAAATGTCCTTGTCACAACGACACTTATATAACTGAATAATTAAGATTTACTTTCACTACCACACACACACACACACACACACATACATTTTTGTATATATGGATATATTATGTCCACACATATGGATGGAAAGAAGCTGATTAAGATGGAGAAGTAGCCAGATTGACTGGTTTATCGCATTCCGTTTACTTCTATCTTAGTCTGTTCATATCTATCTATCTTTCTATCTATCTATCTTAATGGTGGCTTCTCCGTGGTGTAGTGGCTAACGTGCTAGATCATGACATCGTAGTAAATCAAATATCTATCTATCTATCTATCTATCTATCTTTCATTCATATCTATCTATCTATCTATCTATCTATCTATCTATCTATCTATCTATCTTAATGGTGACTTCTCCGTGGCGTAGTGGCTAACGTGCTAGATCATGACATCGTAGTAAACCAAATACCTATCTATCTATCTATCTATCTATCTATCTATCTATCTATCTATCTCAGTCTCTTTATATCTAACTATCAATCTTCCTCATTCTGTTCATATCTATCTATCTATCTATCTATCTATCTCCGTTGATAAACAACCTCACTAGCAAGTTATCAGGAAAACTATATATATATATATATATATATATATGCAACGTTATCTAATTTACCTTCACAGTGATCTTCCCCTGCCAATAATTTCGTCATTTTGTCGTTTTTCTGATAGAAAAACGAATTTTTCCCAACGTGACTGGCAGACGTTTAAAAATTTGACAATGACCAATTTTTCATAACCTGCAGAGTTAAAAATGTAACTCGTAACAACAGCTACCCTGACATCCTTTTCTGATACGTATCGCATTTCTGACGCAAAGGTTATTGAAGCAAATACAAACACGTCATTGGTCAATTCAATTTTACCTTCTTATGGCTGCTAACATCTCAGCTGTGTTCATGGCACGTCTAAAAACCTGCGTCGACCTGTCAAAACCATCGGAAAACGAATTAAGGAAAATCAATGATGATGTGTTTATTGGTAATGCACGTAGACATTTAATAGAGTCTTGTTTTCGCAGTTTACAAACATTACTCGATGAGAAGAATGTTGTAATGGTTAACGAGTCTTTGTAGGAGGACTGGTATATTCGATCCTTACTTGGTGTTCCGAACTTATACTGTCCCTGGCAAAAATTATTGAAACAACGCATTAAGGGAAAGTTCACTTAGGTCTTTTATTTAGCAGTCTATGTCAGTTCTCGATGCTTTTTCATCATCAGAAAGCAGTTTTTTTGCGAAACCCAAAGTTTGTTGGTGCATCACCTTACATACTGACAAAGCCTAGTTGCGTTCATAGCTAACTGGGATCTACAACAAGTTTGCTGCGTTCTGTTTTGAATAAATCCTAGAAGTTGCATCTAACAAAGCAGCCGCTGTACAGCCACTTACTACCTACCCACCCCCCGCGCCAAAAAAGAAAAGCTAGAAAACTGTGGACAAACTCATTAGCGACGTTCTCCTGTGAACTCCTACATATAAACTCACCAGTTTTGGATGAGCTGCAAAAACTTATATCATCAGATCTATGGGGGTTGTCTTGACTTACCAAGTGTGATGGTCGATAAGGATGGACGGCGAGAGACAGAGACAGAGACAGAGAGACGGAGAAAGAGAGAATATGTGCTGTCGACATACCTTGATTACGATGTCAAAACAGTTCTATGTTAAACAATTCAGTTTAGCGTAAGTACAGTGTCAATGTCAAAAACAGTTCTATTCCAAACAAATCCGTTTAGCATAGATACGTAGTTTAAATGTAAAAAAGCTATTCAATTTAGATAAACAGTTCTAATTCAAACAATTCAGTTTAGCATAAGTATACAGTTAGTTCTATTTAACCCTTAGATAGGGCCCTGTCAGATGCTACCATTACAGGCCAGAGCGGACCTGGGAGCAATGCCAAGTATACAGTTTAATTGTAAAAAAGCTATTCAATTTAGATAAACAGTTCTAATTCAAACAATTCAGTTTAGCATAAGTATACAGTTAGTTCTATTTAACCCTTAGATAGGGCCCTGTCAGATGCTACCATTACAGGCCAGAGCGGACCTGGGAGCAATGCCAATTAAGGGGTCCTTCGCATTCCCTAAAGCTCCAGTATCACTGGAACCTGACCATCATTTTGTTTAGTGTCATATCCAGGAAA
>OY757947.1:33727921-33732921 GCA_963585895.1 Sepioteuthis lessoniana | reverse complement strand
CGGCTGCTGTATTCTCCATCCTCCCTCAGGTCAAACTTTAAAAATGATTTCCCAGGTTGAATCATTTCCATACCCAGATAAACAAAGAACACCTGAGGTAGGCCGGAGGACACAGCGGCCAAAACGTTTAGTTAGAACTAACAACAATAAAGATGAGAATAACAATACGAAAAATCATACACGGAATAATAAGTCTGTTCCTATTCATTGAAATTTTTCTTTTAACGTTTTTAGCTTTAGATTTAACTGTGGAGATGCCGAGAACAATCATAGCGAATCTGTGGTTGGGCTCGGGGTTAAAACTTTTATAAATGTTTAAAGATAAGATTTCCTAAAATTCAGTTGATTAAAGAGAAGAAAACAGAAGATGGGCGAGGTCGTTTGAACTTTTTGAAAAAATAATTAACGCTTCGTAAATATTACAGAGAAATAACATCGGAAAGACCAAAAAAAATTCTTTAAGATTAACAATAGCGCTAAAGAGATTTTCTCCTGAAAAAAATATATGATCTTATATGAGATTTTATAATGTGAAATGTCAATTGGTGCATCAATGTGGAGAAATAATATATATATATATATATATATATATATATATATATATATATATATATATATATATATATATAAATTTCTATATATACACACACACACACATACATATATATATATATATAGGAATTTATATATATTTATATAGAGGAATTTATACATATATGATTTTATATACATAGAAGTATATATATATATATATATATATGTATATTAATGGGAATTAGCGGGGTTCTTTATGGATTCCTGCACATTGACGCGCCAGTTTTAGCCGACCATTATAGTCTTACATACATCAATTCTGTTTGGATACTCGATGCAATCAAGAAGACTATGTGTGTTAGGGAAGGGCCACGAGAAATATTAGGCAACTTTGTGCTCTCATTGATTTCATGATAATGATGATGATAAGTATATAAATTTATCTCTCTCTCTCTCTCTCTCTCTATATATATATATATATTTATTCTTCAGTCCTAGTCAAACCGGAGTCGGGAATAATTCAGCCCGGACAATTGAATTATTCAAACTTCGGACATTTAACTCTTCTTGGTAAAGAGCTCCATGTAACAGACATCACAGAGCAATCAATTCCTTTATGAAAAACAAAATCCGGTCATGTTAGGATTATGAATTTATTTCCATCCTGCTATGGGTATTGATATGAATCATCAACTCCCTATTTAACTTCTTCAGATCCTACTGGATATAATGAATACAACCAGAATGGCCACAGGAGGGAAGGAAACTCTTCACCCCACTTCGTTGATCTTTTCAAAATTAATTCTATTGTTTCTTGCTTTTTTTTTTTTTTTTATATATGTAGGGCTTTTATGATTCGTAGTCGTAGCTTATTAATTTCATGTGCTACTGTAGTGGTGTTTTCAACAAGTACACCTTGATGTGCTTAGACAACTGGATGAGATTTTGAACTTTGGGAACTCATGCCTCACATCTTTTTAAAATATAATTCTTCTATTCGAATTAGGTGACTAGTCACTTGCAATGTTACTCTACAACAAATACAAGGAGCACTAAAACATCATTGGATAGAGCAAGTTTTCAGCTACCAAACTCTATTTTTTTCATATAGTCATTACGTTAAGCTATGTACTTTGAACAGTGATGAACAAGAGGCTGTCACCAATGTCCCAAAGAGGGTCGCTCCAAGATGAATGCCTCCTGTTTTATTTACCCATAAATCACAACAGATACAAGGAACTCTGTCGGATAGAGCAAGTTTTCAGCTACCAAACACTATTTTTTCACATATTCCCATCATTGGCTATGTCTTTCTTATTGGGGTTTACAAAACACCCATCTGCGTCTTGCGTGGGCGGAATCGTCAAACCAGTCCTACTTTCTCTTTTTCTCTTAAACTGCATTTATGCGATATAGGTTTAGTCAGCCACAGACGTGTATTTACGTGTGGAGTCTCTTGAAGATAGGAGTTCAAATGCGGTCCCCAGGCTTCTTTGTGTTTGAATTTAGTCTTGTCCTAGACCAAGATCAAAGAGCCTGCTCTACCCTATTATTTACACGTAGCTGGGGAGAGTAGATGTCTTCTTGCTTTCTCCAAAGTGAAACACAATTAGCCTCGGTCAGGAGTTAAACTTGCATCCCCATATTCATTTCCAACGATTATACCCGTTAGGCTACGCGTAACCAACTCCCGGATCGAAGTCCCGGTTAACTGCCGTTTTCAGTTTTGGGGGCAAGATAAAGCATGATAGACGAGATCTTGAACTCTGTCGTTTACTTGTCCTTCTCTCGGCTGCCGTTTTTTTTCTTTTTTTGGCACTCGGTGGCCACTCGCTTATAATGCTGTACCATGGAAAGGGAGAAGGAAAATTCTAATTTCAAACCCCATTTAAAACTGACCTTGAGTCAGATTATGCCCGGTATTGTCGTTAGAAAAACAAGATGTTTGTTCGAATGTAATCCATTGTGGATTGAAACTCGTAAACAGAACGATGAAAAACGGTGTGATAATTGCACACTGATAGATAAAAATAATCAGTGTACGTGCAGTGTTGTTGGAGGATAGTAGGAAATGCAACTTTTCCCTATTACATACGAAAATAGAGAAAATTGAAGACAAACAAATGCAAATAAAAGCTGGCAAGAGTGTATTATATTCAGAGTGTCTCAAAATAGATGCAACCCATTATTATTATTATATTACCCAACCCCTCCGCTCGGGCAGGATATGACACAAGGCCAATTTTTTAGCGGAGTTTAACTGGCTTGAATTCGGAGTTTTCCTTCTCCTAGACTAGTTGCCTCAACAAGGCTGAAGAACTCATTCTGCCCTACTATTCGCCTATATATGGAGGGAGAATAATTGGATTCATACCTTTCCCAAGGTGCTATGTGAAATGCAATCAGTCTCCTCCAGGATTTGAACTAACGTCACCGTGTCCATTTCCTACGACGATAACCATTACACTACAGGCACCTCCCATGCAACCCATTATTATGATAATGATTTATTACTGAGACAATCGCAATGGTGGTCATTTAGAACACGTCCTGTAAAAAATGTATCTTTTGAGCTAGAGACATCAAATCTATTTTTTTTTAATTGTTATTATATCAACTTCCAGAACATGCAATTTTTTGAGTCTCTTGTCTCAATAATAAATCATGATCATATTAATAGGTTGCATCTATTTTGAGACAGTTTTGAATGATTTTGTCTCCAAATAAGAACTGAAATATATTTTTTCCTCTTTTATCCAAGGCATTGTGATCGAGGATTAATAGTAGTTATAGTATGTTATCTTAAAAATCTGAAACAAAAAAGAACACAACATTATTATTAGTAGAGTTATTAGCAGTCACAGTGGTCCCATGTATATTGAGACACCCTATATATTAGCAGTCCCATGGGTCCCATGTATATTGAGACACCCTATATATTAGCAGTCACATGGATCTCATGTATATTGAGACACCCTATATATTAGCAAAATTAGAAAAGTAGATTATTTGATTTAATGGCATATCAATCCTTGTTGGTTATTTAATGCCAAATCCTGTTTATACATATGATTTTAAAGTGAATATTTTGTAGGTAACATTATATTTTAAACAAACAAGAGCACATAGTTAAATGGTTTTAAGTATTGTTATTTATCACTAATAGTTTTATTTGCACACAGTTAAATAGTTACAAGTATTACTATTTATCACTAGTAATTCTATTTAACATCATTCATTCGTTGGCTCACGGTTAAATGGTTTGAAGTATTCCAATTTAACAATAATAATTCTTGTCTTTAATTGGAATCATTTTGAGATGAGGCTTCTTAATGAGAGAATTAGTTTTTTTTTTAATTTATTGCGGCGCAGCGGATAGAGGCGTTGAGTCTCTACAGTTCCAGGTGATCATTGTCAGAAGATAGCGGTTTCAAATCCTACCCAAGCCGGCCAGAGGTTTACTTGGTCAAAAACGTGGTGCGATAGACAACAACTATGGAAGGCAGTAATTACTGGGGATACGGTTACAAGACTCAGCATTCCTATCCGAGGTTGCAGTAAATCACCTGAAGAAGGCCAGAGGTGAAATTTGGCCGAAACGTAGTGAAAGAAGAAACAACACAAAAAACTACCAAGATGAGGACAAAAAGTCCGCAACAAATTACCCCCCCCCAAAAAAAACAAATTAATTCTCAGAATAATAATTCTATTTAATATTGAATCTTTGTTTGCACATAGTTAAATGGTTTTTGCTCTAGTAAATGCTTAAACAGTTCTGTTTGACCTATAGATGGGTCTCTAAGAGATACTGCCATTCTGGGTCAGAGGGAGCCAGGAAGTAACGGCAAAGTTTTGAATTGGAGCCTCAACAAAAGACGCAGTTTAGTGTCATAAACCGGACACTCGTTGGTAAAGGATTCTAAACCCACTGTCGATATTCTATCAGTATATTTTACAGCTTCATCAGACTGGACTGAAAATAAGAAATAAAAATGAAAACGAAAATGAAAATCAATAAAAAAGAGAAAAGAAGGAATAAGTTAAAAAGAGAATCAGAATAAAAAAAATAGAAGAAAGAGTATAAAGAAAAGGCAAAGGAAAAAAATAAAGAGAAAAAAGAGGAAAAGAAAGAGAAAAAGAGGGAAAGAAAGAGAAAAAGAAGAAAAGAAAGAGAAAAAGAAGAAAAGAAAGAGAAAAGAGGGAAAGAAAGAGAAAAAGAGGGAAAGAAAGAGAAAAAGAAGAAAAGAAAGAGAAAAAGAGGGAAAGAAAGAGAAAAGAGGGAAAGAAAGAGAAAAAAAGGGAAAGAAAGAGAAAAAGAAGAAAAGAAAGAGAAAAAGAGGGAAAGAAAGAGAAAAAGAGGGAAAGAAAGAGAAAAAGAAGAAAAGAAAGAGAAAAAGAGAGAAAGAAAGAGGAAAAGAAGAAAAAGAGAGAAAAAGAGAGAAAGAAAGAGGAAAAGAAGAAAAAGG
>OY757947.1:33692921-33722921 GCA_963585895.1 Sepioteuthis lessoniana | reverse complement strand
CGAACATATATATACATATATATTCATATATATATATTTAGAGACAGAGTAAAAGAGAGAGAGAGAGAGAGAGAGAGAGAGAGAGAGAGAGAGAGAGAGATACAGACAGACAGACATAGACAGGGAGAGATATGAACAGAAGGAGATACAGATACACAGAGAGAAATAGAGGTGGAGCGAGAGATGAATAGGTAGGAACCGAATACGTAAAGAGAGAGAGAGAGAGAGAGAGAGAGAGAGAGAGAGAGAGAGAGAGGGAGGGGGGGCTAGGATGGCAGGAGAGTGAAATAGAATTAATTGATTGATTGATTGATAGCTTGATAGACGCACAGATTGTTCGATCACTTGTTATATATATATATATATATATATATATATATATATATATATATATATATATATATATAGCCACACTGATGAGTTCTGATAGAACGAAACAGATCTGTCTGTGGATGACTATATATATATATATATATATGATGAAAAGATAGAAAGAGACAGAGAGAGAGAGAGAGAGAGAGAGAAAGAAAGAGAGAGAGAGAGAGAGAGAGAGAGAGAGAGAGAGAGAGAGACGGACAGACAGACAGACAGAGACACAAGCTGTGGGAGAGCGAGGGGGATAGAGTGAAACATATAAAAGACACTTAGCTGGTAACAAAAGGCAGTTTAGCACGATTGTCACGTGATATGTAACTTGAAGAAGGTGAAGTGGGACAGATGTACGGTGCAAAAAATTCCAGAAGATACTCTCTCTCTCTCTCTCTCTTTCACTCTCTCTCTCTCTCACACGCACACAACACACACACACAATCACTCATGCACACTTACAAAAGAACATTAACACAAATATATATATATATGTATATATACGCTAATATATGTAAGTATATACGTATAAACTTACATGTGCTCATAGCATTTTCAAAAGTGTCATCGTATTTTTTGAATTTTTCTTGCATCTTTCTGGGATTTTACAATTGTTTTCGATTTTAAATTGAATATTTTTGTTGTTGTTGCGTATCTTTTACTGTTTTCTCTTTTTCCTTAGGTTGATTAGTTTTCGACCACGTATTCTTTTCTGAAATTTCTTTTGCCGTCATTATTTGACATAATTGCTTTATATTTGCATCACGTAGTTGTCAGAACCTTCCACAGTAAGTATACCACACTATCTATCTATCTATCTATCTATCTATCTATCTATCTATCTATCTATCTATCTATCTATCTATCTATTAATGTGTTATCTATCTATCTATCTATCTATTAATGTGTTCTCTGCTATCTATCTATCTATCTATCTATCTATCTATCTCATTGCATATATGTCAATTTCTTTCTTTCTTTCTTTCTCTCTCTCTATCTTATTGCATATATATCAATTTCTTTCTTTCTCTCCCCTCTCTCTCTCTCACTGTCTCTGTCTCTGTCTCTCTCTTTCTATCTATCTATCTATCTATCTATCTATCTATCTATCTATCTCATTGCATATATATTAATTTCTTTCTTTCTCCCCCCCTCTCTCTCTCTCAATCTATCTATCTCATGGCATATATATCAATTTCTTTCTCTCTCTCCACTATCTATCTATCTATCTATCTATCTATCTATCTATCTATCTATGTCCATATTTCTGGTATTCACCATTCAATGAGAATCGAACTTATGACAAGGGAAGTACCGTTAGGCTTTTTTACCAAAAGCCTTAAACAACGCGTGTCTCTCTCTCTCTCATTCGATGCATAATTATGAAAAGTAGTAGTCAGATTGAAGAGGAGAAAGCGTACCAAGAGCAGGAGAAAAAAAGGAAGTGCTTTTTCTCTCTGTTGCAGGTTGGTGCCATTTGGATATTTCACCGTTTTCGGTGTCCTTTCCAAAGCAACTAAGACTAAACCCGAGGCTTAACAATATTCGCTTGAAAATCAACAGCAATACGTGATCTTTTGTCGTTCATTAGCAAGTGATTTAGAGAAGATCTTGCAAAGGCGGTTGGTAATTCCGGTACTCATAAAAGACTCCAGTTCCACTGACATTTTACCATTGTTCTTGTCATTTGTCTCGTCACCGAGTTCCACATTTTATTGGACCTCAATCGTGACGTGATAAGATAACATAGAAAGATTCTTAGAATATCAGTCAACAGATTAATGGATATATAAATAGGAACAGAATGATATATATATATATATATATATATATATATATATATAAGAGGCAGGAGGATAGATAAAAATGCTGAAATGCATAGATATATAAATATAAATAGAGTGTTGGCGACCGTTGTCGAGAGTGACCCAAAGGCTCCCTTTTCGATAGCTACAACACCGCCAGGTTGGGGAGAGCGCTAACCTTTTCCCTGCATTGTTCCTTACCTTATAATACGGAGTGTTAAGCAAGGCGGCATCAAGTACCATTTTTAAGTCTTTGGTATGACACGACCTAAGATTGAACTCCGGTCTCCTGAGCCATTGCTAATCAGTGGGCTGTTGCACACACACACACACACACACACACACACACACACACACACTCATATGTATATATATATATATGCAATAAAGAAGTAAGAGTGAGAGAAAGAGGGGAAAGAGAGATAATTCGAATATATATTCGTATATATATATTTGCATATATATATACGAGAATCATTAAATAAGTTTCCAGACTTTTTTCGTATGGGCACTTTCATTGATAGTACACACATGAAACTCTAGTCCCCTTCGAAGTAATCTCCTCTGGCTGCAATGCACTTTTTTACCGTTCCAACAACTTCTGGAAGGCCCCATGCAAGTTCTCTTGAGTGAGCGTGTCAATCAACTTTCGTCACAGCCTCTTTCATCTCCTCAATTGTCTCGTAACGACAGCCTCTGAGTTTCGGGAATAACCAAAAGTCACAGGGAGCAAGGTCTGGACTGTTGGGAGGGTGAGGAACTGTCTTGATGCCCATCTTGCTCAAATAGTCTGTGACAAGGATGAGGATGATGTTATGAACTGGTGCATTGTCCTGGTGGAAATGCTACTGACCCTATTTGAAGAGTGCTGGCCTCTTCCCTAGGAATCTCTTCCTGAAATCCCTTAAAACCTTAACATAGTAACCCTAACCCTAACCCTTTGTCCAATCAACTCTGGTGTATTGACTTCCTTACTCCTTCCACGCTTCTCACTATCCCTCACAGACTCCCTGCCTTCATTGAATCTCTTATGCTACTCAAAAACTGATGCTCGATTCATGCAAGATGCTCCAAAAGCAGTCTGAAGCATTCCATATGTTTCTGTGGCATTTTTCCAAGTTTAACCAGAATTTTATTGCATATTGTTCTTCTAAACTATCCTCACATCCAGATTACATTTTTGAAATTCACCAGCTGTGACAATCAGGCTTTAGTAGGGTGTATTCTAATTCCTGCTGTATAGATGTATAGCAATAACTTAGTGAATTTTCAAGAGTCTTCGACAATTTTTAAAAAGTCTGGAAACTTATTGAATGTACCACATATATATGTATATTTCTATCATACATTCAAATTCTCTATAAATCTATCTTTTCAACACACACACACACACACACACACACACATATATATATATATAAGGTGCAAACGAAGCCGTCTTGAAAGCGTTGGAGTGGTAAAACCAACATATGTATTATTTTCGTTGGAGACACAGTCTCCCTTGGACATTTGAACATATATACGACGTTTGTCTTATCAAGAAATTCGTTGGAGGGAGAAGAGTTATAGGAAATAATTAGGTTGGAGGTTTTAAATTTGTTGTAGTAAATGATACGTCATTTTTTTTTTTTTGATAGGATCAATTGGGAGAACATTTTTTGGATAAGGTTTTTTCATCTATCTTATAATTATTATGAAGTTGTTTTTTTGTACTAAAGTTTTTTTCATTGTTTATGGTTTAGGGAATTGTCTATGTTATATTGTTCAGTTTTATTAATGAAATGTTTAATGTATGTGTCGACAATGTAGTTGGGAAACCCATTATTAAGTGTTTGTTTTATATTTTTATGTTCATTAAGGAAGATATATATATATATATATATATATATATATATTTGTGTATAATATAGAAATATATATTTCCGTCAGTATTTTTATGGTATTAATCCCTCACAGCATATATATATATATATATATATATATATATATATATATATATATATATATATATATAAATGTTTGTTGAAGGTCCAAAGAAAGAATAAAATAATATATTTTAAAATTGGTAGGTTCACGAAGAAATTGTTCATTTTTAAATTTACCTATTTTGTTCTTACATACGTGTTATATATGTTTATGTTTCCAGCTTGTTGCTTTCGTCAGAGAACATATGTTGCACAAGGCCTTGTTAATGGGGTACTCAATGACACTTGAACTCACTTTTGTTTGTAGTTTGAGTGATTTTCAGTTGGTTTGAGCGGGTTTTATATAAAGGTTATTTTCCCTTTTACTTAGAGTGTGCTTACCTTAGTATGCTTTACCCCTCATTGATAATTGATATGTTTATCATTGTGTGTGTGTGTGTGTGTGTGTTGGAGTGGTTTTTGATTTCACTGAAATAAATAGATTCCAAAAATACAAATCTCTTCGTGGACCTACCTATTTTAAAATATATATATATATATACATATATAATTCTATTTATATTTATAAGGATAGATAGATAGATAGATAGATAGATTCAGAGAGAGATAAAGAGAGAGAGAAAAAGAAACAAAGAGAGTGAGGATGAATAAATAGACAAACAGTAACAAAAAACAAATATAAAAGACTGATGTTATTACTAAGTTTGATAGATGTATAACACACACACACACACACACAAATATATATATATATATATATATATATATATATATATATATATATATATATATAAAGAGAGAGATAGATAGATAGATAGATTTTATAAGGAAAGAAGCTGAAATAAAGGAAGAAAAATTAGGTGTTAAAAATTAAATGCAAAGATTGATAGATTTATTATACCCCCCCAATCTATCTATCTATCTATCTAGATAGATAGATAGAAGGGTTGATAGATGTAGTTCAAACACTCATATATGTATGTGTATACATGCCTCTCTGTCTCTCTCTCTGAATATATATATATATATATATATATATATATATTCGAAAGTATCCCCGAGTGTTTGTGTTTGTCTTTTTCGTGAAGAAATTGCGTCAAAGAAGATGGCTGGTTCAACGCGGGTGGTGTTTTGCTTTGTTGAGGGCGTGCCTCAACGATCGGCCAATCAAACTCGTTAGCCATAATCACGTGTTCGGTAATCATCGATATTTAAAAAAAATATTGATAAATAACAAATCACGTAGTCGTTGTCTGTGTTCTGCTTATCGATGTCTTTGGTAGAGTAGCTGATTGGCTGGCATGAGTGTATATGTGAGTGTGTGTGTGTGTGTGTGTGTGTGTGTGTGTGTTAAAATGAAAAGGACGTAGGTAAACTTTACATGTTTAAATTGAGATTTCGGGTGTGGTCGTACAAATGACAATGTCGGAAGTTAATTGTTCTTTTTGTCACGGTCCATTGGTCAAAGCGGTGTTTGAGGCGGCGAAGAGTAAATAATGACACGAGGTCAATATCCCCACCGACACCTCGAGGGTTTGGGGATGGATTGTAAATCAATAATCAAATTTATTTTCGCCTTTCACGTTCTGCCTAGAGAGCATAATGAATGAAAAAAGAGACAATATTCTATTTCTATCAAATAGTACTAAGTACGGTTTATGGCAAAGGTATTAAGATCTTCACTATAGTTTGATTCCTATCAATATATTGTTTAATGAACTTCATGGGTTCTGTATCATAGGGAAATATAAAATTAGGAAACTGCATATATATATATATATAATCAAGCATGCACTACTTGGACGCTAACTAAACGGCTGACGAAGAATCTAGACGGCAATTACACAAGAATGTTGAGAGCAATATTGAACAAGTCCTGGCGGCAACACTCCAAAAGACACCAACTATACGGCCACTTGCCTCCCATCACGAAAACTATACAAGTTTGACGAACCAGACACGCAGGACACTGCTGGAGAAGCAAGGACGAGCTCATCAGTGATGTACTCCTATGGACCCCCGCATATGGCCAAGCAAAAGCAGGACGACCAGCTCGAACATACATATAGCAGCTATGTGAGGATAGGGGATGTAGCCCTGAAGACCTGCCAAAAGCGATGAATGATTGGGAGAAGTGGCAAGAGAGGGTCAGGGATATCCGTGCTAGCGGCACGACATGATGATGATGATATAACCAAGCCATCGGAGAGAGCGGTATACGACACAGGGTTAACACGATGACCTGAAGACTGCATAAAAAAAGAATCAAGAAAGACTCATTAGAACGACCAGAAACAGCACAGGCAGCATAAAGATCAACAGAAACTGCCAAGAAAAACAACTATATGGATATTTCAAGAGACAAAATGGCAAAATCTCACAGGAGAAGACTAGCACATAGCCAAGAAAGCGAAACCTTCAGAGAGAAACTGAATCTCTTTTTAAAATAGCTCAAAACAACGCCATAAGGACCAACTATGCTAAAGCGAAAATGGATAAGACGTAACAAAATAGCAAGTGTGAGTTATGTGGTGATAGAGACGATAAGATAAATCACATAATAAGTGAGTGCAGTAAACTAGAGTAAAAAGAGTAAACGACTTAACGCGAGTGGGTGGAGAAGGCGATCCACTGGGAATCGTGCAAGAAATTGAAATTTGACCATACGACCAAATGGTACTTGCAAAACCCAGAATCCGTAGAATGCACCAACTGCTTCTCTGTTGAGGGATAACTCCCCGCCAACAACGAGTGTCCTGATATGACACTAAACAATCTGATGGTGAGGTTGTGTTAATGCTGGAGCTTTGGGGAATGCGGAGTAACCTTTCATTGCCATCGCTCCCTGGTTCACTCTTGCCCGTAGTGGTAGCACTTAGTAGTGTCTTTTCTACGGGTCAATTAGAACTAAAATGCTTACTACGTACTAATGCTAAACATAATTGTTTGAAATAGAACTGTTTTGACATTGAAACTGTACTTATGCTAAACTGAACTATTTAAAATTGAACTGTTTTGACATTTAACTGTGTGTAAACAAAAACTAAACTTATACTAAACTGAATTGTTTGAATTAGAACTGTTTGACTAAACTGAATAGCTTGAAATAGAAATGTATTTGACTATTAAACTGTGAACTTATGCTAAACTGAATAGTTTGAAATCGAACTGTTTAATCGTTAAAAATTGATTTGGCTTTAAATAACCTACTATGCTTGATATGACATTACAAACAAACAAACAAACAAACATATCCCTTAATCCCAGGCAGACGACCAGACCTTGGGATAGG
The DNA here is from genome assembly GCA_963585895.1 of Sepioteuthis lessoniana. NCBI lineage: Eukaryota > Metazoa > Mollusca > Cephalopoda > Myopsida > Loliginidae > Sepioteuthis > Sepioteuthis lessoniana. The sequence goes on along the minus strand of OY757947.1, from coordinate 33,715,533 downwards.
TAACAAAAGAAAAAAAGAAAAAAAAAGTATTGTCGACTTTACCGTTCAATCAGACCACAGAGCCAAAAAATCCTAGAAAACGAAAACTGAGGGAATCACTTGGACCTTGCCTGAGAACTAAGAATATTTTGGGATTTCAAGATGACAGTGATACCAATTATAATTGGTACGCTTGGAACGGTCACAAAAGGCTTGGTAATGAGGCGAAAAGAGTTGGAAATCGGAATACGAGCTGAGACGATTCAAACTACCGCATTGGTAAGATCGGCCAGAATACTGAGAAGAGTCCTGGAGACTTGAGGTGATATTGTCTCACTCAGACTCTAGCATTTCCCCAAGCTCCAGCATTGCAGAAGGCTCCCCATCAAATAAGTTTCCAGACTTTTTTGTACAGGCATTTAAAATTGTCATAGACTCTTGAAAATTCACCATGTTATTGCTATACATCTTATGAGATGACTGACCAATTTTTATGATTTCAGCTTCAAATGAACAGCTACAGCGGGAATTGGAATATACCCTCCTATACCAGGACACTCGTTGGGGAAGTCTTAACCCTTTGCAGAGATGCAGTCAGTGTATTCTACAGCCTCAACCGACTGGGATCTAAGGTGTCTTCCTGTTACAAGAACGTCAGAAAAAGACGACCATTTTAAGCTACCGAGAAAAATCTCACTGTGAGTTAAAAACAAATCATTCTAATACAGACAGAAATTAGAATGTAAAAAAACGTCTTCTAGAGAGACTTATTCTCGCCACTTACATTTGTTTATGATTACATTCAGTTACATTCTCAGAAAATGAAAATGAAACTACAAATTTACTAAATTGCAGGTAAAGAAAAAAAAAACACATTATATTATAACGAGATATAGCAGGTCCATGTTATAAAGAGAACGAGACGCTAATTTCTGGGGAAGGAGAGAGAGAGAGAGAGAGAGAAGAAAAATAATAAGAGAAAGCAGAAAGTGAGTCTACGGGAACGGCTAGCTGACCTCTAAGTGACTAAGGCTAAGGCACTGGTTGCAGGTCAGCAAGTCACGGGTGAATGATTACGATAATTAAAAATGACTAGAACCCCCCCCCCCCCGGAGGTCCTAAATAATCAGCGCTGGAGTGGAATCACCGGAAACGGATATGTTCCTCTTTCCGAAACCAGGCGGAAGTAGGGGACGACTCGGGTTTGAAAGTGAGTTAACAGCCGGACGAAAAGTGGTAAAGATGCGAGAGAACACTGGCCCGGGCAATGTAGAGATAGTCAAAACGTTGGAATCCGGATACACAGCGGTGAAGACAGACCCTGCGAGAAGTCACGTGTGAGAATTAGAAGATGAAACGTGGGAGATATGTGGTGGTTTCAATAAGTTTCCAGACTTTTTTGTACAGGCATTTAAAATTGTCATAGACTCTTGAAAATTCACCATGTTATTGCTATACATCTTATGAGATGACTGACCAATTTTTATGATTTCAGCTTCAAATGAACAGCTACAGCGGCAATTGGAATATACCCTCCTAAAGCCTGATTGTCACAACTGGTGAATTTCAAAAATAAAATCTGGACGCGAGGATAGTTTAGAAGAACGATATGCAATAAAATTCTGTTTTGAACTTGGTAAAAATGCCATAGAAACATATGGAATGCTTCAGACAGATTTTAGAGCATCTTGCATGAATCGAGCATCAGTTTTTGAGTAGCATAAGAGATTCAAGGAAGCCAGGGAGTCTGTGAGGGATGATGAGAGGTGTGAGAGGAGTAAAGAAGTCAATACACCACAGTTGATTGGACAAAAGGTTAGGGTTTGGGTTAATATGTTGAGGTTTTAAGGGAGTTCAGGAAGAGATTCCGTCGGAAGAGGCCAGCACCTTTTAAATAGGGTCAGTGACATTTTCACCAGGACAATGCACCAGTCCACAACTTCATCCTTGTCACGGACTATTTGAGCAAGATGGGTATCAAGACAGTTCGTCACCCTCCCTATAGTCCAGACCTTGCTCCCCGTGACTTTTGGTTATTCCCTAAACTCAGAGGCTGTCGTTATGTGACAATTGAGGAGATGAAAGAGGCTGTGACGAAGGTCATTGATACGCTCACACAAGAGGACTTCCATGGGGCCTTCCAGAAGTTGTTTGAACGGTAAAACAAGTGCATTTCAACCAGAGGAGATTACTTCGATGGGGAGTATAGTTTCATGTGTGTACTGTCAATAAAAGTGCCCATACGAAAAAAGTCTGGAAACTTATTTAATGATCCTCGTAATCTAAGGTCTGTGTCTGCTCTCTCTTTCTCTCCTCATGACATGTTTTTCCTTTGTCCAGCTAACGCAGTCACCTCAGCTTTCCTACCTTCTTACTTTTTTCCGACGACTTCTTGCTAAGTGTAGTAACGAATAAACTTTCGTATTAGTGAAATAAGATAGCGTTTCGTGTGTTCGTTGATTTTTTCCAAGGTGAAGTAACCACAGGGTCCGACTACGACTTAAGATGCAGCGATACTCGCATCAACCAGTTCGAGCACGAACATTTGGTGTGTAACTTTACAACTTTCTATTTGGTATTGTTTAGTTTCTTTGTTTAATGGCATATCAACCTTTGTAGGTCATTTAATGCCAAAGCCATTCTCATAGAAGAACTGCAGTGGTACTATTTAACCCATAATACCTTTCCCAAGAGTATCTGCCCGAAAGTGAACGTAATAGCGCGACTGGAGTACGAACTCGCTTACAACGATTTTGCAGTACATCGCTTTAACCATTACACCACGAAGACAACCCTCTCTATTTAGTATCCTTATGGTGATATTAAGATATCAGTCAGGAATATATAATAACAAGAAACACTTACACGAATCATAATATACAGCCAAGATAGTTTAGCGATAGGAATGTTTGTTACCATATTTAGCGAAGAAATGTATTCTTGCGTGTGTGTGCTATTCCCTCGCTAAGTGTTGTAAAATAAAGGAGAATAAAGAAGACGAAGATGAAGGTTTTTAATGGCAGCATGGAATAAAGAGTTTACGTAGGAAGGAAAGAAGTAAGGAAACGAAATGAAGTTATGATAGAGTTGAGAAAGTATTTTAGCAGCTAAATGCCGGAGCGAAAAGTGCATTGTTAGGTTAAGGAATTGTTGGATGTACGAGAGAGATATGTTCGCCATAGTGTAGCAAAACTCGTGTTTGCTGTTTAAGGAGAGAAACGTTGAAGTCACCGTAAGTTTGTGGTTCTGGTTGTTTCGGGGAGAAGCGTGAATGTCTCCAGAAAATGTTGCCCAGTGAAGAAGTAGCTAGGTGTCGTAGCGAAATTTTGCATCGCAGTCGACAAAACCAATTTTGGGGGTGACGTAAAGTTGTTCATGTGTGTGGCGTATTGAATTCATCTAATTGATTTTCAACTGGGAACCCTTGGTCTAAGAGAAATAGACGCAAGGGGTCCATAAATTAGACTCCTTCTCTCATTGTGTCGATGCTGCTGCTGCTATTGAAGAGCAGACAGTAAGACGTCTGCACTGAACGAAGTTGTTCAGCCAAAGAGGGTGTTTGACGGCTTCCCAAATTGTGCTGCCCAGAAAGATAGTTCGGGATGAATAGGATAAGTCATCCTGATTGGGTGAAATTATGCGTCGACCCTAACGGTCGAATTAAATTACGCGCCAAACAAAAATGCGAAATTCTTTCTGCTACAATAGGAATGAAATTTAGGATTGAAAAATTCGCCATACTAATAAGAAAAAACAATAAAAAGAGAAACAATGGAAAGAAAAGAACGGTCCTATGAGGAAAGCATAAAAAAAACTTGAAGAAAAAGAACACTGCAAATAGCGTCAATTCGAGAGCAGTAAAGTCATCATTAAGTCAAGCTGAAAACATAGAGATATTTGACTCTTTCTCGCCATCCGTCCCTATCGGGCAGATCATCCAGACTGCATCAAGTGTCCGCACACAGCTGTTGTACACAGGTCTTTTCTAGTCGGCCACCATAGGCACGTCAATGTGTAGGGGTCCATAGAAGAACATCACCTATGAGTTCGTCCTTACTTCCCCAGCAGTGTACCACATGTCATGTTCGTCTGACTTGGATTGTTTGTAAGATGGGAGGTAAGAGGCCATGTAAGAGTCTAAAGAAAAACGTGGTTTATGAGTTCGTCCTTAGATCTCCAGCAGTGTTCTACATGTCTTGTTCGTCTTACTTAGTTATTTTGTGAGATGGGAGGTTAGTGGCCATGTAGAAGTTCATAGAAGAACGTCACTTATGAGTTCATTCTTACTTTCCTAGCAGTGTACTGCATGTCTTGTTCGTTTTATTGGAATGGTTTGTGAGATGGGAGGTAAGTGGCCATGTAAGAGTCCAAATAAGAGTGTCGCTTATGAGTTCGTCCTTAATTCTCCAGGAGTGTCTCGCATGTCTTGTTTGTCTTACTTGGTTATTTTGTGAGAGAGGAGGTTTGTGGCCATGTAGGAGTTCAGAGAAGAACGTCACTTAGTTCATTCTTACTTCTCCAGCAATGTCCTGCATGTCTTGCTCGTCTGACTTGGGTGGTTTTTAAGATTGGAGGTAAGTAACTTAGTATTAGTAGTAGTAGTCGTAGTACATTTGTACTCAAACAAAAATTGTAGTAGTAGTAAAAAAATAATTAAAAATCAAAGCCAGATGATAACCTAATTGCCTCTGCAGAAATCTTGTAATGACATTTTAACTTGAATTCCACAAATCATTGTAAGAGAATAAAACGAACTAGCAAAAATGATTGCAATAATAGAATCTAATTGATCAATGACATTTTCTGTTTCATTGTTAGTGTGAAGGTAACTAGTATTCGATTAAAAAAAACAAAATAGCGGGATTTTCTCGAAATTCGCCGAGCGGATTTTTCAAAACTAATATTTTCATCTCTGTTCAAGCTTAAAATAATCGAATATTAATCTAATTTTTTTTTGTCAATCTGTTTGTGATCGGTGGACTAGAATCATTGCTGGCTAATTCTGTGTGTGATGAGAATCAGAAGATTTCAGCTAATAATTTCTTGAAAATCTAAGGGAAAACAAATGAATTTTTTGCAAAGTGTTTGATTTACCAGAAAATTATGATTATTACCAAAACTTTTGTTTTGCTACGGTCACGTTAACTAAACCGAATCTATATCCGTTTGATTTATCGTATAAAGGAGACAACATCCTGAAAATGTCTACAATAGAATTCTATCAGTCTTTTTCTATGTATGTATGTATGTATGTATGTATGTATGTATGTATCAATCTATCTATCTGCCTGGATTTATCTATCTATCTATCTATCTATCTAGTCTATTCGTATCTATCTATCAATCTGCCTAGATCTATCTATCTATCTATCTATCTCAGTCAGTTCATAGTCATCTATCTATCTGAAGAACACCAGAAATTCGAATCCACATGTCTGTGTTTCGAAACTCGCAAAGAGTAAAATAATGATGAGGAGAAGAAGGAGGCGTAGGAGGAGGATGCTGTTTATGTGATTGATTAAAACGGCGGCAATCGTGTCTATTGTACAAGATGTGGGTCATTAGCAGCTTATTAAGTGTCATAATGATGGGAAGTGGAAGTATGTACATCTTTTGTCTCTTAACGTTTTCAGTTGCCTTGCAGGGAAGTAGAGTCTGTTCAAAGTGTTAATCACACAATAAAAATCCCCACAGCCACCAGGATTTCGAAGCACAATCGATTCAAGCACGCCGAGCAAACAATACTGTCCTTTGTTCACCTCTACCCCGCCTCCCTTTGTGTCGTTCACGAATTAAGAAAACAAAAACGGCAGGTTAAGGTAGCAGGTTAGAAGGGGAGTTTTCAATAGTTTTTGCTATAGAAACGAAATATATCTTCATGTCATTGTTATTGCAATGTATTCGCTTATATTGGCACGAGAAGTGCTCCGAAAGTAATTCCTCCTACTTGTTTCTCTCTCTCTCTCTCACTTACTCTCTCTCTCTCTCTCTCTCTCTCTCACACACACAACATACCAGAAAAGAGCAAGTTTTCAGCGACAAAAGATTATTTTCCCAAAGCACCAACATTGGTAATGCAGTTTTGCCAGCAATGGACAAGAGTCAGCATATTGTCCGTGTTGAAATTTACGAAGCTCTTTGCTTCGATGTGGCACAAGGCCGAATGAATGGGGCACCCAATGAGTCTCGAATTTACTCGTGTTGGTTTGCTAGTCAAACTTGCTAAGAATTACAACACCAGAGGTGCTCAACGTAATACCCATGTGAGAGAATCACTTCGAAAATTATGCAATTTTTTCCATACAAACAGTAATAGATGAGTGGAACATAATAACACAGTTAGATAGAGCAAGATTTTGGTTAAAAATAATTTTTCAACGTCTCGTAGCTGTGCACTTTAGCCAATGATGAACAAGGGTCTGTACGGAGTGATATTAGGAGAATCGAACAGAAGGTTATGCCTTCTATTCAATACAGCTTTGTCGACTAGACCCGTCGAGTACACCGACTGCATCTAACCAGAAAGGTAAGGCCACATCAACAAGTGTTCTTAGTACGACATTAGTGCTGCAGAATACATCGACTGCATCTCTGCAGAGGGGCAAGACCCACCTCCCAACTAGTGTCCTTGATATGACAATAAACAATCTGATGGTGAGGCTCCAGTAATGCTGGAGCTTTGGGGAATGCAGAGTTCCCCTTTACTGCTACTATGGCCCAGAGTGGTAGCACCTCATATGGTCCTATCTATGGGTTAAATAGAACTGTTTGACATTTAAACTGTACTTATGCTAAACTGAATTGTTTGAAATAGAACTGTTTTTCCATCGAAATGGGCGGAAACAAAAACTATACTTATGCTAAATTGACTTGTTTGAAATAGAAGCGTTTATATGTATAAGATGAATTTGACATTAAATAACCTACAATGCTTGATATGCCATAAAACCAAAGAAAACCAAACCAAGTAGACTCTAAACTGCATCTGAAGGTGAGTTTTCTGCCCTGGAGCTTTGGGGAGTGTGGAGTGACTCTTCATTGCCTTTACTCCTAGGTCCACTGGAAACTGGAGTGGTAGTACCTGTTAGGGTCCCCTCTATGGCTTGAAACTATTTATCCATATGCCAAGTTAATATTAAATATAATTTATATATACATATATATCTGTATATATATATAGAGAGAGAGAGGGGAAGCGCGCGAGAGAGAGAGAGACAGAGAGAGAGAGAGAGAGAGATTTATGTATACATTCATATATATATATATATATATAAATTGGCAGACTGCAGGTCGAGAGCGACATGAAGGCTTCCATCTCAATTGCTACGACACCGAGGTGAAAGGAGGAGTGCTACTCCTCTCTGGATAGAGCTAGATTTCAGCTACAAAACTCTTATGTTCCATACTGTCAACAGGATTAGCGACATTTTTTTGACAACTAAGAAAAAGTGCCTGCATATTTCACATATTAGAGGTTTGTTCTGAAAGTAAAGCCTTCGATTTAGAGCAAGTGTTCAATGAGAAAACAATATTTTTCAATCAAAGCACCAACTATCGCCTATCTATCTATCTATCTATCTATGAAGAAAAGTGTTAAGATAAACAGCAATATTTCTTTTGGATTATCTGTCTGTCTGTCTCTCTCTCTATATATATATATATTTAAATATACATATACATATATATATACATATATATATATATATACATATACATATATATATATATAGATACATATATTCATATATACATATATATAAGCATATATATATATACATGTATATACATACATATATATATACATATATATATATACGTATATATATAACTATATATATATACATATACATATACATATATATATATGTATTTATATACATATATATACATATATATACATATATACACATATATATATACATATATATACATATATATATTTACAAATACATGTATGTATATAATATATATACATATATGTATATATAATATATATACATATATATATATACATACATATATAATGCTCCCCCATGGGGGTTGAGCACTCTGGCGAAGGAATTGCCGGCCGCCGCTAGCGTAATGCAAAGCTCTTCGAAAGAATTGAGCACTCTGGTAGCCGATAGGGTATAAAAAAATGTAAACAAAGGCTGCTGCTGCTGTTGCTAAAAATAAAATACCTTAAAATTCCCTTAGCCAACGTGGTCCGCTTGGTGGACGAGTGGCCTGAAGCACAGTCTAACGTAAAGTTGGACGGGATTCGATCCCGGCTTCGAGCGTCCTGCGTGTCTAGCCACACTGAAGAGTTCTGATAGAACGAAACAGTCTGTCTGTGGATGACAATATATATATATATATATATATATGCACATACATATATATATGCATATATATATATATATATATATATACACGTATATATATATATATATATATATATACTGATACCCTTGGGAAAGTTATGAATCCAATTATTCTCCCTCCTGCTATGGGTAAATAGTAAGGCAGACTGTTTCTACAGCCTTGGTGAGGCAATTAGTCAAGGAGAAGGAAAACTCTGAATTCAAACCTGTTAAACTCTGCTTAAAAATTGACCTTGTGTCATATCCCGCCCGAGCAGAGGGGTTGGTATATATATATATATATATATGGAGAGAGAGTGAGAGAGATTGCTTATGAAGCTAGCAGCAAAATAATACAGAGGATTAGAGCACGTTTTCTGCTACAAAACATTATTTTTCAACTGAGGCACTGCTACTGGTTATATATATTATAATATATATATTATTATTGATACAAAGGTAATATTTCTTTTGCGCACACACACACAAACATACACACATCTATATATATAATATATATAATAAATAAAACACATAATATTTATATTATATATATATATATATATATATATATATATATATATATATATATATATATATTCGGAAATAAAAAGTAGTTAAAGATTAAAGATTAAGAAAGACGATTAAAATGTCTGTAAGGAAGTCAATAATGTTTCTATTTTTGGGGGAGGCTGGGGTGTTCGGGTGGGGTAGATGGGAAGGCGGATGTAGGAAGAAGGAGCAAAAAAGGGTGGGGTGGGGCTGAATGAAGCGGAAAGAAAAGTTATGTGAGAATGTAAGTTGGATTAGGATTAAGTTTGGTAATTAAAAGATAATCCAAACAGAGATGGAATTACCGGTGGAGTTGATTCTTGGAAGAGGCGGAGGAAGGGTACTCAGAATCGAGGGGTGGTGGAGGTTTTAAGGAAAGCCATGAAAAAGGCAAGAAAAATTGTACGAAATAAGGTCAAGGACGAAAGGCGCTGCTGGAATTTCACAACTCTAACCATTACCACTATAACTACTACTAACTCTTGCTTTTACTGCTACTTCTATTACGAATACTACTACAGTTCCCACAAGGGTGCCATCGTGGTGCAATGGTTAAAGCGCTGGTCTGCATAATTGTAGTAAGCGAGTTCGAACTCCAGTCGCTCTTTTACGTACACTCTCGGACAAATACCCTTTGGAAAGGCATGAACCCCCTTATCCTCCCAGCTATGGGTTAAATAGCATCACTGCTATTCTTCCGGAAAAATGGCTTTAGCATTACATAACCTACAAAGGTTGATATGCCATTAAACAAACAAAACTATACAGCTTCCGCTAATATAATAATAATATAAGCGAATGCAGTGAAATATAATGGCTGAGGGATTTCGTTTTATATATCTTGCCTTTGGGTTTAGTTAGGCTGAGAACCTTTCGCCTTGCACATGGGTTAGTTAGGTGCAAACATGAGCGCAGGTGTTCAGGTTCGCGGGCGAAGCGGACGTGTCATTCAGAGATGTCACAATAAGAATCCCAGATAGAGGACGTGACCAGGGACGTGAGTGACGTCACGCACCGGAAGAATGGACTGAGATTTAAAAAGTCAGTTAGTTGAGTTCTGCCTCGGGAGAAGACGGTTGACTTTCGCTTGCTTGCCGTGGCCTTGTGTTGGGTGCGCACGTGGTTTGGGGCAGATGGAAAAGTCAGGTGTATCTCCCTCCTTATGTCGAAAAACCTTTTAACTCAAAGGTAATAAAAAATTTTCGTACCTGAACTAAGAAATCGTGGGTGTTTTTTGTGTTTCGGGATTCCTATGTTCTATGTATATATGTTATGAACATTCTATGTACGTTTCACATATCCGTATCATGGGTATGTTACAGCAGCAAATTAGCAGAGACGGAGTATAAGACAAGACATGACTGGGTGGGCAAGTTGATCCACTGGGAAATGTGCAAGAAATTCAAATTTGACCATACGAACAAATGGTATATGCACAAACCAGCACCTGTCCTAGAAAATGACACACATAAACTCCAATGGGACTTTGACATATAAACAGTTTACCTAATCTCGGCCAGAAGACCAGACCTAATAATAATCAACAAAAAAAAAAATGAAAAAAAAAAGAAAGAGAATTTGTGACAATTGTCGACTTTGCTGTCCCGGCAGACCACAAAATAAAACTGAAAGAAGGTGAAAAGAAGGATAAGTACCTGGACCTTGCTAGAGAATCGAAAAAACTATGGAACATGAAAGTGACGATTATACCAATTGTGATTGGTGCTTTCGATACACTAACTAAAGGATTATTAAAGGGATTGGTGGACTTGAAGATAAGAGGACGAGTGGTGACCATGCAAACTACAGCATTATTAAGAACGGCCAGAATACTGAGAAGAGTCATGGAGACTTGAGGAAACTTGATGTTACCCAAACTCCAATGAAAGACTATCAGCTAAAACTGATGTGAAAAAACTCTAATGAGTAAATAATAATAATAATAAACTTTGCTATTCCTGCTGATCACAGGGTAAAACTGAAAGAAGGCGAAAAGAGAGAAAGGTACCTAGACCTTGCTAGAGAACTAAAAAAACATGTAACATGAAAATGACTGTGATAGCAATTGCAACTGGCGCATTCGGTACAGTCACTAAAGAATTGGTTCTGTGAATTGGAGTGGAGACCATAAAAATCACAGCATTGTTGAGTTCGACCAGAATACTGGATATGAGTCCTGGAGACTTGCTGTCACTCAGACCCCAGGGAAAAGCCATTAGCTAATGGGGGGTGTCCTCGTGGTGTATTTATTAAAGCGATGGACTGCGGAATCGTAGTAAGCGAATTCGTACCCCCAGGCGCGCTATTACGTTCACTTTCGGCCAAATACCCTTGGGAAAGGTATGAACCCCCTTATCCTCCCAGCTATGGGTTAAATAGTACCACTACTGTTCTTCTAGGAGAATGGCTTTGGCATTAAATAACCTAAAAAGAGTTGATATGCCATTAAACAAAGAAACCAAACCAATTAGCTAATGCTGGTGTGAAAGATTCACAAGGAGTAACAATGAGGTGAAAATCCAGAGCGGTATCTTACAAGGTGATGCGCTTTCACCGTAACAATTTTATTACAAAATAGCAATGATGCCACTCAATCACCTACTTAGAAAAGGCAAAAGGGCCAACAGAAGAAAAATTCCACCACGTCATGAACATGGATGATATTAAGATTTTTCCAAAAATAGATGAGAATTAGAGAATATGTATCTTCTGAAATGGTATTTGGCAAATAAAAATTTGCCTTGCTTCTAATACGAGGCAGAAAAAGACAAATAACAGAAAAAACAGCACTGCCAAATCAACAAAAAATCAGAACGCTTGGAGAAAAGGAAACTTACTAGTACATAGGAATATTGGAAGCGGACACCATTAAACAAGCAGAGAGAAAAGAAAAAATAAACAAGAGTATCTCAGAGCAACGAGAAAACTTCTCAAAACCAAGCACTGCAGCAAGAATCTCATCAAAAGGATTAACACCTGGGTCGTCCCCCTCCACTTGTAAGATACTCAGAGTCATTCTTAAAATGGACAAGGGAAGAACTTTTACAAATGGACCCGAAGACCATAAAGCTAATGACGATGCGTAAGGCCTTACATCCAAGAGATGCCAGAGAGGGATTATATATGTCAAAAAAAGTGAATTTTGGGGACTAATAAACTTAAGTCCCCAAAGAAATCACACTGAACTGTCCAGCAGGAGACATAGCGTAACAGTTATAGACGTTGGTTCCCTAAGCTTCAAAGTGACAATCCTCTGGAGGTTGCAGGTTCAATCCTGACTGCAGGCAAGTAAAAATACAGGAATACTTAGTACTTATACCCGTTTATGATTAACCGAATCAGAATCATCGACCCCCGTTTATTAAATAAAGGACGTGGTTCGAAGTTCGGTGTAGGCTCTTGAGTTCGACAAGAAACACCCGAAGAAGGCCATAAAATTGTGAATATGGTTATAACGCTGAAGACAATTGTCTGAAAACCCTGAATGATAAAAATTACTTTTTTACCAGATCAAACAAGGGTTAAAAACCAAAAAGAAATAAAATACTATAAATATGTTTACGAACAAGAGGATTATTTTCCAGTTTTATTTAACAACAACGAAAATGATGATAGTAGTAAATCCGGTTTGGAAGCCCAGACCTAGAACTGATAAACAAAAAAACAAAAACAAAAAAACAACAACAATATTGTTGCGTTGATTTTCCGTCCCGCCAGGTCAGAGAGTGAAAATTAAAGAAAGAGAAAAGATAGAAAAAACCCAAAACAAACAAACAAAAAAACAAACAAACAAACAAAAAGAACCAACAAAAGGCTGTGGAACATGAGTGTGAAGGTGATACCCAATATGGTTGGTGCACACGGAACCCTTACCCAAGAATTGGAAATCACAGGAAGAATCGTGATCATCCGAACCATAACATTGTTAAGATCGGCTAGAATACTGACGGGAGTCCTGAAAACCTGAGTTGACTTGCTCTCACTCAGACTTCAGTGAAATACCACCAGGTATTACTGATAGGAAAAAAACTCGCAAAGAAATAATAATAATAATAATAATAATAATAATAATAGATGGCCTAATGTCGACCAGACAACCAGACCAAGTGATGGTCTACAATAATAACAGCAACAACAACAAAAGAGAACTTGCTGAATTGTGGACTTTGCTGCCCACTGGACCAAAGAGTACATTTAGAAGAAAGCAAAAAGAGAGATAAATACCCAGATCTTGCTAGAGAACTATTAAGAACAATACAACATGAAGGTGACGGTGATACCAATTATAATTGTCGCACTCGGTACGGTCGCCAAAAGATTAGTAAAGGGACAGGAGGACTCGGTAATAAGAGGAAGAGTGGAGACCCTCCAGACTACAACGTTAAGATCGGCCAGAAAACTGAGAAAAGTCTCGGAGATTTGAAGAGACTTCCTGTCACTTAAACTCCAACGGAAAACCAAAAGCTAACGCTGGTGTGAAAAACTCTCAAATGAGTAAATAATAATAATGATAAAGAATCGAGGCCCTTCACACTATATTATTGTTGAGATTGACCAGAATACTAAGGAGAGTCCTGAAGACTTGAGGAGACTTTCTTTCACTTTGACTTAAGTGAAAGTTCATCAGCTTATGCTGGTGTGAAATACTCGCTAGGTATATAATAATAGTTATAAAAGACTAATAATTTACCGGGGAAAATTCGAGAATGCTGACTGTTTTAAATTACGACTTATAGATTCGACTAAGAGAAAAAGAAAAAAATAATACTGACAGATTTTAATATTTAAACTCTCCATCCTGATCAGAGACAAGAAAAACGGAAAAACAAAACTTTTTCTAATTCAATTGACTGATTTGATTATCGATTCAAGTTTATTCCTGTTTATCAATCTTACTGTTATTTAATTGTGTTTTGAGAACTAATATACAAAGCTGAGTTAAACGTTTTATCATGTATTTTAGTAGGTACCCGGCGGTGATGCGTTTATCACGCGACTGAAGCAGCTCCAGCCATGGAAAGGTACCCGCTATGGTAGGTAGTATCGTGGTAGTTGGTGCGCAGCAACGTTGTTTATTGCTTCACTCCGTGTATAATTTGAAAGCTGTGCAGACGAACAGGAAACGCTGCCTAATTCAAGATTTGGTGCTTTATGAGTTCGACCCGGGCTATAACGTTGCAGAATCAATCAAAGACATTCGCTGTGTAAAAGGCGAAGGCGCCATTGATCACTCTACAGCAACCAGATTGTTGAAGAAACTTCACTCTGGTGGCAAGAACCTCACCGAACAGGCAAAGTGAGGTAGGCCTAAAAGCGTGGATTCCGAGGCCGTGCCCCACGCCATAGAGGTGAATCTAGCAAGTAGCACTTGGAGAGTATCAGGTGAGCATAGCATGTCTCTTTCAAGTGTGAGTCGTCTCCTTTACCACCTGAATAAAAATTATGAAGCAGCCGAATTGTATCTTACGTTAAAAAGATATTGAAAAACTTTTGACTCACCCTAGAATATATTTATATATATATAAATATGTGTGTGTGTGTGTGTGTGTGTGTGTGGAAGAAGAAGAAGAAGAAGAAGAAGAAGATGGATGGATAGAGTGATTGATTTTAATGATATGTCGAACCCTACAATCAATTTACAGTTATATGGTATCAATTATTTTAATCAGATAATTATGATTTTCAAAAAGATTTACTTTCAATCATAAATGGGAACCTTAGTGCTTCAACTAATTAGGGCCCAAGTGGGTCTGGAAGTCATTGGAAAGAATGCATACTCCATACTCTTCATTGCTCAAGAACTTGAATCTCACCATCAGATAGTTTGGTGCCATACCCAGGAAACCATTTGGGTGGGTATCTTACTCTTCCGCAACGAGATACAGATAGAGTCTTCAAAGGTTCAGCTATGAAGAAGAAGAAGAAGAAGAAGAAGAAGAAGAAGAAACTTGGTCAATAAAAACCCACTTAAAAGAAAATTAAAAAAATTGACGAAACACAGTTTACGTTTATGTTCCAGAATAAGACATTTTTTTCAAGATTAAAAAAAAAACAGGATAAAAATCCGTGACCTACATTCGAAACGACAAGAAATTAATTTCTTTATATATATATATATATATATATATATATATAGCGACTGACAGACAGACAGAGATATTTAAAAAAGCTGTTTTGGTAGAAATTTTCTTTCTCTAAGAGGAAAAGTTTAGTACAAAAATAGAGAAAAGATTGACGGCTGAGATTATTAGAAACGATTTAATGAAGAAAAAACAGAATACGAATGTTTGAAAAAACAAAAGCTAAAAGGAGGATTAAAAAATATATGAATATAGTAAGTAAGAAAAAAAGGCCTGGGGCTTATGAACTGCAAGGCTTAGAAAAAAGCAGGAAATTATGGACTAGTAAAAGGAACTCGTCATTTAGACGGGAAATCTTTACAAATCAAAACAATAACGAACCAGTCAACATATATAAAAAGTAATATATATATATATACTTTTAAATAAATAGGTTCACCAGAGAATTTATTCGTTTATAGCTCTTGTTTCTATAGTTTTTAGTCGTCTTCAGGAAGTAAATAGTTTATTTTAGTGTTCCCTTTAGTTTTTATGGTGGCGATTGTTTCGATAGAGTTCTGGGTTTTTAATTCCAGGATTAGTGTCTGAGAATGTTCAGTTTGAGTTAACTGTCAGTGACAAACTTTCGTCTGTACAGATGTTGTTTCTCTCTTTCTTTCTTTCTTTCTCTCTTTCTTTCTTTCTTTCTCTCTCTCTCTCTCTCCATCTCTCTCTCTTATATATATATATACATAAAAGTTTTTACAATAATGATCAATTACACGTATATATTATTTTACCCAATAATTCTACCGGAAAAATTATTGAAAAAAGCTTAAATAACCTTTGAATCAAAACCGTTACAAACTCTTCACAAACAAGAATATAACCAATAACAATAACAATAATCATATCAAATCTGATGGATGCGTTTACTCAATCCCGTGTTTAGGATGTAATAGGAACATCAAAACCAAGAAAAAAAACTGTATGAACAGACACATGCGATTCAGTGACGAAAGAAATGCATTCGCAAAATACAATTTTAATTTTTTAAAGATTCTAAATGTTACTTGATATACATAATAAACAACATGGAAACCTTGTTGAATCTAGAGTTATTTCTCATTATAATATAATCAAACAAAGACCTGTTTTTTTTCTATACTTATCTCCTTATTAAGTTAAATTAATGCTAAAAAATTACAAACTCTTAAAAAACAATTAACAATATAAACAATAAGAATAACGATAACCACATCAAATCAGATGCAGCTTCATACTCTATCAGATGTTAAGGATGTAATAAAAAAATGTGGGTGAAACTTCAACATCAGTCAAACGAATTTATGAACATAAAGAAGACATGAAAATAAGCGGCGAAAAAAGTGCATTTGTCAAGCAAAATTTTGAAACTAACCACTGTTACATACCCATAATATACGGATGTGTGCAATAAACACAGGGAATCTAAAAACACGAAACTTTACGAAATTGGTTCCGGTACGAAACTTTTATTCACCTTTTTGAATTTGGGGGTGTCATCGTGGTGTAATGGTTAAAGCGATGAACTACGGAATCGTAGTACGCGAGTTCGTACTCCAGTCGCGCTATTACGTTCACTTTCGGGCAAATACCCTTGGGGAAGGTATGAACCTCCTTATTCTCCCTCCAGCTATGGGTAAATAGTAGGACGGACTAAGTTCTTCAGCCTTGGTGAGGCAACTAGTCTAGGAGAAGGAAAACTCTGAATTCAAACCTGTTAAACTCCGCTTAAAAATCGACCTTGTGTCATATCCTGCCCGAGCGGAGGGGTTGGTAAATAGTACCTTTTTGAATTTAAAGGCTTTTCGACATGAGGAGAGAGAGAGACACAATCTTTCTATGCTGACTGCTTTTACATCTTCAGTTCTCAACCCAACCAACGCGCGGCGCCCGTATCGCACAAAGTCGTCTGGCCGCGCCCAGCTCTGAAAGTCAACCTTTTCGTTCGGACGCAGGCACTCAACTCCTGCTTTTTTCTCAAATCTCAGCCCACGCTTCCGGTGAGTGACGTCACCCAAATACCCTGGTCCCAATTCCTATCTAGGATTTTTATTTTGACATCTCTGAATGACACATCCTCTCCGCACGTGCGTGAACACCAGCGTTAATGTTGCACCTAACCCATGCGCATGGCGAAAGGTTCTCAGCCTAACTAAACCGAAAGGCAAGATATATAAAACAAAATCCGTCTGCCATTATATTACATCACAACTTTAACTCTAAAGATTCCAAAATGTTTGTTGATATACATAACAAGAAACACGGAAAGATTGTTGAATCTTATATCATTTCAAATTATAATTCTCTTAAACAAATACTTCTTTTTCAACATCTCGATTAGTCTAATTAGTGCTAAAAAAGTTACCAGGTCCCACTTTTAAATTAGGTTCAAGTGGTTGATTTTATGTTTTCAACAACATTTCTAGTCATAATTCTTTCTAAATTATAAACAGTTATATATATATATATATATATAAACTTTTTATGTTTTCAGAAATATTTCTAGTCATAATTCTTCCTAAATTATAAACATATATATATATATATATATATATATAAGGCTTGTGAACTAAAAAAACCCCAATTGAACATGAAGGTGACTGTGATACTAATTGTAATTGGCACACTCGGTATAGTCACGAAAGGATTAATAAAGGGACTGGAGACGTTGAAATAGGAGGACGAGTGGAGACCATCCAAACAACAGCCTTATTCGGATCGGCCAGAATACTGAGAAGAGTCCTAGAGATTTGAGGAGACTTGCTATGACTGAAACACCTGTGAGAAAACTGATAGTTGGACAAATGCTCAAAAGAGTAAACTAGTAACAATAATAATAATAATAGTGGTAGCCGTAGGCCTGATCAAGAAAGGAACAAATAAACAGATTGTTGTGGCCCCGGAAAGGGTCACTAATGAAAACGCAAACACGGATATTAGATAACAGATTATATTACACAAGAAATATTGAGTTACATAAAAAAGGTGAGAAGTCTCGTACTGTTCGGATAACACCGATATTGATCTGCCTCTGGTAGCGAAATCTCTCTGTACTAATAACGGGGAGAAGAGTCCATTATGGTGAGATGGGTAAGGTTCCCACAACACAGATGAATAAGATAACTAGCTGTTTCAGCCAATATGAAATGAAACAAAAATTGCACTTAGCGGAACTGCTTATCTACTTTGGAGAGTACTAACAAATTGACGAAAAGTAGCCCCCAAAAGAGATCGCAAAACGCATAAATACGTAGAAGGCATATAATCACAACATCCCCTCACTGTATTTGTATGAATTAGCATTTGACAAGAAACACTGACAATATCCCCAGCAGAGGGGTAAGATTCCCCCTCACACAAAAGGGGTCCTCCATATGACACTAAACTGCAGCCGATGGCGAATCTCTGATTGTTAAGAGCTTGTGGGGTATCCTTTTATTGCCATTAGGCCCAGGTCCACTTTGGCTTGCACCAGTATCACATATTAGGGTAATATTTTTGGGTAAAATTGATATGTTTTGTATTCGTTAGGAATACTTGAAACCATAGAACAGTATTAAAGTTATTGGTATGAGATAGAAGTGGTTGTTATATATATATAGTATTATTCAGTCCAGTTAAACCGGAGTTGGGAGTAGTTCCATCAGGACAAAAAAAAACATTCAACAGTGAACATTTAAATTTTCCTGGTAAAGAGCTCAATGTAACTGACATTACAGAGCAATAATTTCTTTAAGAAAAAACAAAAACCGGTCACATTAGGATTATAAATTTATTAATGTTAGCGGTTTTTGTTTTTTCTTAAAGAAATCATCATCATCATCATCATCATGTCGTGCCGCCAGCACGGATACCCTAAACCTCTCTCGCCACTTCTCCCTATCGTTCATCGCTTCTGGCAGGTGTTCAGGGCTACATCCCGTATCCTCACAGAGCTGCTCTATGTATGTTCGAGCTGGTCGTCCTGCTTTTGCTTGGCCATATGCGGGGGTCCATAGGAGTACATCCCTGATGAGTTCATCCTTGCTTTTCCAGCAGTGTCCTGCTTGTCTGGTTCGTCTAACTTGTATAGTTTTCGTGATGGGAGGCAGGTGGCCGTATAGTTGGTGCCTTGTGGGGTGTTGCCGCCAGGACTTGTTCAATATTGCTCGCAAGATTCTTATGTAATTGCCGTCTAATATATATATATATATATATATTAAATAGGTAGGTCCACGAAGAGATTTGTATTTTAAATCAAGCAGTCTGACGAGGCGAGGCGCTTTTTGCAACTTTTGAAATAAACTTATAATGGTATATCATGTCTGTTGATTTTTTTATTTGTTATACATATATATGTATATATATATATATATATATATATATATAAGCACACCTGCCAAGTAGAAGAAACCACAAACAGAACACAAAATTAGAAGGGACTGACCAGTAGATTAATTCCACTCCTGTTTCTTAATCGTTCTAACATATAACATGTCAACACCCTCTGCTCACGACTATGAACGAAAGAATTTGTAACTTTGTAATTTGATTTTCACTTTATGTTTTTATCCTTATTTTCTGATTTTTAATTTTATTCTTTTAATTACCTTATTTTATCTTCTGAATACGAACTGTAACTCCTCATTCACATCTCTGGGACAAGACAGAGCATGTAAAAAGAGTCATCTGACGAGACAGAGAATATACCAACAATATTCTCCGCCGAAATAAATTTATTATGACGGCTTAACCGAGTTTGTGTCTTCATTCAATTGTACTATATACGCTCTGAATGTGAATTTTGTTATACCCTAGAGAATAAATAGGGAACTAACAATAGCCATACATTGAGCACTTTCATAGATTTATATGATTACCCTCATATATTCTATGTAAAGAATAATCCACACCTACTGTCCTGGGACACTGACTGGATAATTTAGATATATAGGAATTGTCGGCCGCCGCTATATACATATACATATACATATATATATATACATATATATATATATGTATTTATATACATATATTTACATATATATATATATACATATATATACATATATATATATACATATATATATTTACAAATACATGTATATCTATAATATATATACATATATGTATATATAATATATATACATATATATATATACATATATATATACATACATATATAATGCTCCCCCATGGGGGTTGAGCACTCTGGCGAAGGAATTGCCGGCCGCCGCTAGCGTAATGCAAAGCTCTTCGAAAGAATTGAGCACTCTGGTAGCCGATAGGGTATAAAAAAATGTAAACGAACGGCTGCTGCTGCTGTTGCTAAAATAAATACCTTAAAAATTCCCTTAGCCTTCCGCTTGGTGGCCGAGAGGTCTGAAACTTAGTCTAACGTAGAGTTGGACGGGTTTCGATCCCGGCTTCGAGCATCCTGCATGTCTAGCCACACTGAAGAGTTCTGATAGAACGAAACAGTCTGTCTGTGGATGACAATATATATATATATATATATATATATACATTGTCATCCAAAGACAGACTGCTTCGTTGTATCACAACTCTCCAGGGTTACTAGACACGCAAGATGCTCCACATATATAAATATGTGTGTGTATGTGTGTTTGTGTGTGTGTGTGTTTGAGCAGCATTTCTTCATTAATACATATTTGATTAAACAATTTTGATATTTTTGTCAACATATTTTTGTATTTATCCTTTCAAGTTGCCATATCAATGTTATAATATCCGGCGGGAATTGATTAATAAACCTTACATAATTTCTCCAGTAGTTTCTGCCCGATCTAGGACCATAATTGTTTAATCAAATGTATACATATGCACTTCTAGCACTTGAAACAATAGGACAGCGTGAAAGTTATTTGAATGAGAGGGAAGTGTTTGATAAGATTTATATATAGTTATTTGAATTGGACGGAAGTGCTTTATATATATATATATATATATATATATATATATATATTTCATTAAGAAAAAAACGACGAAACCAATCACAAAGGATTATAAATTTATTTTTTGCTCCTGAATGGTTGAGCTCTCTTTTGGAAAATTCCAATTTAAAAATCATCCGAAACCCTACCAATTCAGAAATGGATAAATACACTCCGGAATATTCACTGAAAAATATCCCTTTTCCATCTTACCATGTTTTTCAATTGGCTTTGACAGAGAAAATTGTGGATTTCGTCAAAAGATTGCGGTGGAAGGCCTTTTTCTACTTGGATTCATGTAAAAATACTGACGATGTCAAGAAAGACGTTTATAACCTCAAATCTCAAAATACTCCTCCAAATAACAGACTACTAGACTCGTTTGAAACGGACTTATTTAAATTAATTAAAATGGTTAAATTTAAGAAGGTACGTAATAATTTTCAAATGAAATTAAGCCAAGATATAAATGAAGTAAAAAAGTCTAATTATATATGGGTGAAGTCAGATAAATCAAAAAATATATATAAAATTAAACCCTCTAAATATCAAGAAATTTTAAAGAGCAAAATTACTAATAATTATAAAATAGACTATATTAATACTATTGAACAAATAAATAAGGATACTTCTAATTTTGCTAGTAGATTGCAAATTGAGGATAGGTTAGGAAAATTTAAAAAGAAAGATGCTTATATTCTATTTAAGGACCATAAACCAAATTTTGAAAATAAATTGCCAACCAGACTGATTAACCCCTCTAAAACAGAGTTAGGTAGGATATCTAAGTTTATTATCCAAAATATTGTCAATAGTGTAAAAAAGGCTAACCATTGCAATCTTTGGGAGAATTCTTATGAGACCATTGAATGGTTTAGAAGGATAAAAAATAAAAGTAAAGCTACTTTTATACAATTTGACATAATCGATTTCTATCCTTCCATAACAAAAAATATTTTAATAGATAGCATTAACTATGCCCGTAAATATATAGATATAACTGTTGAACAATACGAAATAATATTAGCGTGTAGGAAAACTGTTTTAAAAAATAACGATTCAACTTGGGTAAAAAATGGATTAGATAATTTTGACGTTCCAATGGGGGGGTATGATTCCTCCCAAATAGCAGACCTTGTAGGATTATATATATTAGATATACTCACTAGAATCATTAGTCCTCAACAAGTAGGTATTTATAGGGATGATGGGTTATTATATATCCCAAATAGTAATGGCCCTCTTAGCTCTAGCATACAAAAAAGGATTATAAGGGCCTTTAAGTTTTTGGGATTTAAAATAGAAATCTCATCTAATATTAAAATAGCCAATTTCTTGGATGTCACTCTAGATCTATCTAACAATTCCTATAAACCTTTTATAAAACCCAATCAGAACCCATCGTACATTAATGTTAATTCAAATCACCCTAAAAATATAATCAAGCAAATCCCAAAAGCAGTAAATTTAAGAATAGGTAAGCTATCTGCAAATGAAAAGATTTTCAAAGAGAGTGGTAAAAGATATATAGAAGCCCTTAAAAATAGTGGTTTTAATGAGGATTTTAGGTATTTAAAACAAAATATAACAACTGAATTTACTAAAGAAAATAATAATTATGTTCAAAAAAATAGAAAAAGGAAAATTATATGGTTTAACCCCCCTTTTTGTAAACTAGCCAATATAGATGTAGGTAAATATT
>OY757947.1:33677921-33687921 GCA_963585895.1 Sepioteuthis lessoniana | reverse complement strand
AAAAAGAAAAGAACAAGCCACTGTCTCCCAGAAACTATTACTGATGGTTTAAGGTTTTGTTATATGGCATATCAACCATTGAAGGTTATTCAATGCCAAACCCATTTTCATAACTATCAACAGTTCTATTTCAAACAATTTAATTTAGCATAAGCACACAGTTTAGTTCTATTTGACCCATTCATAGGACCCTATCAGGTGCTACCACTCTGGACCAGAGCGATGGCAATGAAGGGGTACTCCACATTCCTCAAAGCTCACTGGAGACTCACCCTCAGATTGTTTAGTGTCATATCTAGGACACTTTTGGGGGAGTCTTACTCCAGTGTATTCTACTGCCCCATCCAACTGGGCCAGGCTATTACTGATGCAGTCTACACAGATGATCTTGCATTTCTTGCTAATACACTTGCTCAAGCCGAATCTCTGATGCATAGCCTGGAACAACCAGCAAGAGGCATCGGTCACAACATGAACTTAGATTAAATAGAGTTCATGCGTTTCAATCAAAGTGAAGCCATCTTGTTAAATGGTAAGACTCTGAAATTAGTACAGCAGTTCATACTCCTCGGTAGAAATATCTCATCTACTGAAAGTTAGGTCGACATAAGCACAGATAAAGTATCTCTCCAATAAATAAAACAGGAACTCTTCCAAGGTGAAGCCGTGTCAGTACTACTGTATGGTAGCACCACTTGGCCTCTAACGAAATGCTTGAAGAAAAAGCTTGATGGGAACTACACTAAGATGCTACGCATGGTTTTAAACAAATCCTGGAAGCAGTACACCGCAAATCAACGGCTGTATTGCCATTTACCCCTCATTTCATAAAGCACCAAAGAAAAACGAAACTGACGTTGGCCTCTGCTTCGTATGGACACGTCAGTGTTAGTCCACCCGTAAAAACGGCTCATTAGACTAGTGGGTAGAGTGTTCGCCCATGGTCCGGAAGACCTGGGTTCAATCCCAGGTTGCGTCATACCAAAGACTTTAAAAATGGTATTTGATACCTCCTTGCTTAACACTCAGCAATATAAGATATGTATCAAGGGTAAAGTGGAGCAATCCAGGGAAAGGAGTAGCGCCCTCCCCTACACCTCGGTGTAGTAGCTATTGAAAAGGGAGCCTTCTGGTCGTCCTCGACTTCAGTCGCCAACTTTACTTTTATATATATATAATGTCTGCGTAGACGCAGGGGGTGGCGTCTAGAGGACTTACCAAATGCGATGTTTAATAGGCAGGGATGACGAGAGAGAGAGGGTTGAAGGAATCTGTGCTTTCGGCGGGCCTTTATGATGGTGATGATGATGGGGATGATGCAAAATCAGGTTAACATCAGAATTATGATTGTATTGCAATAGCGAAGCATGTCAATCTGATATCAGACCACAGTTAAAACTGGTATGAAAAATGCTAAAATTAAGAAGCGGAAAAGACAAAATAACGAAAGGAATAGAATTGCCAAAAAAAAAAAAAATTAATAAAGATCAGAACGTTTGGAGAAAAGGAAACTTACAAATACTGGGTAATATGGGGAGCGGATACAATCAAAAGAGAGATGAAAGAAACAATAGCAAAACGAACGAGAAAGCTTCTGAAAACCAAGATTGGCAGCACAAATCTCATCAAAGGGATATACGGACCAAAGGACAATAAAGCTAACGACGATGCATAAAGCCTTGCATCCAAGAAATGACAGCGATAGACTATATGTGTCAAGAAAAGAAGGAGGAAGAGGACTCACCAGAAATGAAGCTAGCTTCGATTCATCAATACGACGACGACTCGATTACTAGGTAAAAAGAAGAAAGAAAGGCTAATTACAGGGAACAAAAACAACACAAACAACACAAGGATAAAAAGAACAACAATTACTAGAAAATAGAAATGGGAAGAAAAAATAACTGTATGGATATTTCAAGCGACAAAACAGTGAAATCTCATACGAGAAAACTTGGACGTGGCTAAAAAAGGGCTACCTTAATAGAGAAACTGAATCTCTTCAAAAAGCAGCTCAAAACAACGTCATAAGGACTAATCATATCAAAGCGTGAATAGATATGACGCAACAAAACAGTAGACGTAAGTTATGTGGAGATACAGGCGAAAATATCTATCACGTAATAAGAGAATGCAGCAAATTAGCACAGAAAGAGTATAAGACTAGACACGATTCGATGGGCAACGTGATCCACTGGCAATTTTACAAGAAATACAAATGAGACCACGAACAAATGGTATATGCACAATCCAGTCCTGAAAATGAGACACACAAATTCCAATGGGATTTTGACATATAAACAGATGACCAAATCAGCCAGACGACCAGATCTTTTAATAACCAAAAAGAAAAAAGAAAAAAAAAAAAATTGCAGAATTGTGAACTTTGCTACCCCGGTTGACCACAGAGTAAAATTGAAAGAAAACGTAAAGAAGGATAAATACCACGACTTTACTAGGGAATTGAAAAAAGCTGTGGAATATTAAAGTGACGTTTATACCAATTATAATTGGTGCTCTTGTTACGGTTACCAAAGGATTGGTACAAGGACTGGATAATTTGGAAATAAGAGGACAAGTGGAGACCATCCCAACTACTGTATAATTGAGATCAGACAGAATACTGAGAGGAGTCCTGGAAATTGGAAGAGACTTGCTGTCACTAATACTTCAGTAAAAACTCTCAAGGAATAATGATAATATTATTAGCAAATTAGCACAGAAAGAGTATAAAACTAGACACGACTGGCTGGGCAAGGCGATCCACTGGGAGTTGTGTATGAAATTTGAATTTGACACAACAAACAAATGGTATATGCACAACCCAGCATCTGTCCTGGAGAATGAGATACATAAACTCTTCTGGGATTTAGACATACCAATAGATCACCTTATCAAGGCTAGACGACCAGACCTTATAGTAATAAAAAAAAGAGAACTAGTAAAATTGTGGACTTTGCTGTCCCGGCTGACCAAAGAGTAAAACTGAGAGAAAGAGAAAAGAAGGATAAGTACCTGGAACTTACAAGGGAATTGCAAAAAGTTATGGAACATGAAAGTGACAATTATATCAATTGTGATTGGTGCTTTTGGTACTGTCACCAAAGGATTAATAAAGGGACTGGAGGACTTGGAAATAACAGGACGAGTGGAAGCCATACAAACTATTATATTATTGAGATCGGCCAGAATACTGAGAAGAGTCCTGGAGACTTGAGGACACTTACTGTCACTCAAACTCCAGTGGAAAACCATCAGCTAACACTGATGTGAAAAACTCTCAAGGAGTAAATAATAAACAGATAATTCCATAGGAAGTGAATCAAGAAAACTGGCTCAAAAAGAAGAGAAGACAAGGCACCACAGAGTAGGTAAGGTGATCCACTGGGAATTGTGCAAATGATTCAAGTTTGCTCATATTTATATGAACAAACTAGAATCTCGCCCTGAAAATAGGACCCACAAAATATTCCGGAATTTTGAGATAAAATCGGATCGTCTTATCTCGGCTCAAAGACTTTACCAATTTCTCATACTTAGGAATAAACAAACAATTCACAATACCAGCAGATCTTGGAGATAAAATTAAAGAAAGCGAAAAACACAAAACATGTCAAGATCTAGTCAGAGAGTTAAAAACTATGGTGGAACATGATTTGGTTGGTTGGGTGAGTTTTATGGCATATCAACCTTTGTAGGTTATTTAACGCCAAATCCATTTTTATGAAAATAGTTCTATTCCAAACAATTCAGTTTAGCATAAGTACGCAGTTTAAATGTGAGAACTGTTTAATTATGAAAAACTTCTATTTCAATCTAATCAGTTTAATCAAGCAGTTCTAATTCAGCTAATTCAGTTTACTATAAGTACAGATTTCGTTTACACAGTTAAATGACAAAACAGTTCCATATTAAAACAAATCAGTTTAGTGTAAGTACAGTTTCAATGTAAACAAAAACAAACAAACAAAAAAAAAAACAAACAGTTCCATTTCAAATAATTCAGTTTAGCATATGCACGCAGTTTAAAAACAAGTACGGTTTAATAGTCTTTTTTAATTTCTTTTTCAAGCTATTTAAACAATTCAATTTAGTGTAAGTACAGTTTCAATGTCAAAAACAGTTCCATTTCAAACAATTCAGTTTAGCATACGTACACAAATTTAGCATACGTACACAAATTTAGTTTGTCAAAAACATTTATCTCAAGTTATTCGATTTAGTTAAATAGTTCTGATTCAAACAAGTTTTTCTTATAACATTTTAAACAAACCTGAGCTCATTTTCTTTTTCAGTTTAGATTTCAAGCATTGCTATCCAGTATAAATCATTCTATTTATTTTTCCTCACTTGTTTGGTTACATGAAGTTGACATTGATAGAAATCATATGTGGATCCCTCGTTAAAATCAATGGAATACTTATGAAAGTTCTGGAGATGTGAGAAGACTTGCTGTCACTTCAACTCCAGTAAAAAAACAACAAAAAAAAACTAACTGTAAAACTAGCCAATTTCCTCGTACCACACTTGACTTACAAATAGACTGACTGAAAAATGTATGTATCGATCATCTGAATCGATTATCAGAATCGATCATCAGAATCAATCTCACTTATAATAGATTGATTGATAAGACGGAATTAAATAAGGTAGTCTAAAATTATGCAGAAGAAAATGAATGCTGTGATTCGTTCAAGCTTACTTTTAAACAACCTATTTTCCCTTTTTGCTTAAGCTCTTGATTTGTGATGTTTTTTCAAATAAAACACTATGTTACAAAAAAGAAAAAAATGTACATCTTAAAAATTTACGACGAAAAACAAATCCAAATATAAAATGGTAGTTTATTTAAGATGACAAAGGGCAGTAATACTCAGTAAAACTACAGCTTCAAAATTTCTAATTTGTAATTTCAAATAACCTGAAAAATTATTTAGAAATTTAATAATTTTTTAAAAATAATGAAAGTTCTTTTACCGATAAAATTTGAACCTTAAAATAGAAAGGGAAAATAAAAAAAAGGGAAAATTGTAAAATTTTTCATTATTCGTTTTTTCTGTAAAAATTTTAACTAATTTAGGCTCTTAAACTTGACCTAAAAAAGCAAAAAAAATTACATTTTATAAAGGGGGTTCACTTTCGAATTCTAATTTAATGTAGAATGATCACCGATTTCTTGAACAGATAGATTGCCATTTTTATTTTTATTAGCTTTTTGACATGAGCAATTTTTTACATCGTATTTTTTGTGATATGGTGTTTTATTTAAGAAAGAAAAAAGTAAACAAAAACATCACAAATCAAGAGCTTAAGAAGAAAAAAAGCTGTCTTGAGGTTTGAACGAATCACAACATTCAGTTTCTTCTAAATGGTTTTAGACCTCCTTATTTAACTCTACCATCAGAGAGAGAGAGAGAGAGAGAGAGAGAGAGAGAGAGAGAGAGAGAGAGAGAGAGAGAGAAATATTAGCCAAAAAAGATAACTCGGCAGATATATAGAATATTAAGAAATAGAGATAGATAGATAGATAGATAGATAGATAGATAGATAAAATTTTAGGGGACCGAATGAAATAGATAGATAGATAGATAGATAAAATAAAATAAAACCTACCACGATAGATAGATAGATAGATAGATAAAATTTTAGGAGACCGAATGAGATAGATAGATAGATAGATAGATAGATAGATAAAATTTTAGGAGACCGAATGAGATAGATAGATAGATAGATTAAAACCTACCAAGATAGATAGATGGGGTGTCCTCGTGGTGTAACGGTTAAAGCGATGACCTGCGGAATCGTAGTACGCGAGTTCGTACTCCAGTCGCGCTATTACGTTCACTTTCGGGCAAATACCCTTGGGAAAGGTATGAACCCCCTTATTCTCCCTCCAGCTATGGGTAAATAGTAGGACGGACTAGGTTCTTCAGCCTTGGTGAGGCAACTAGTCTAGGAGAAGGAAAACTCTGAATTCAAAACCTGTTAAACTCCGCTTAAAAATTGACCTTGTGTCATATCCTGCCCGAGCGGAGGGGTTGGGTAAATAGTACCAAGATAGATAGATAGATAGATAGATATATGGATAAAATATCAACCAAACAAGATAGATAGATAGATAGATAAAATTTAAAGAGATCGAATGAGATAGATAGATAGACAAATAGATAAATCGATCAAAAAAAACCTACCAAGATAGATAGATAGATAGAATAACACCAACTAAGATAGATAGATAGATTGATTGATAAAATAAAACCTACCAATATAGATAGATAGATAGATAGAATAACACCGACTAAGATAGATAGATAGGTAGATAGATAGATAAAATAAAACCTACCAAGATAGATAGATAGATAAAATAACACTGACTCAGATAGATTGATAGATAGATTCCTATCAACAATATTGTGATTAACCACATTGCGTTGGTCGACCAAACATTTTAAAGATTTTTGTTTTTAAAGTTGGATTCTTCTTAATGGATTTAAACTACTTTTTTATTTCATGGTTTCTTTTCTCTGTATATTTTTTTCTTAACATTTTATAATTTAAATTATTTCAATGCGCCCGATAACGCCCGGGCGAAGGCATTTACAGATCATAAATTTACATTTAAATTCCCACCTCCCTCGCCCTTGAAAAATCCTTGTTATATATATATATATATATATATATATATATATATATATATATATATATATATATATAATCGATTTTCTTCGTTTTTTATTTTATTTCATTTCAATCTGCAAGGATTTAAAGGATTTACTGAGATACAAAATTAAAAATTATTTTCCCCAAAATTTCATTAATGTGGTTTCGATCTTTTGTTTTCTGTACATTTTGTTTCCATATTTTTAAGCAAAAACCGCAAATCCATTTAATAAAATGCTTTTACGCTGTTTTCTTTACCTTTTTGAAAAAAATGTATAGAATAAAACAAAGTCTACGGGGTTGATTTATTTAGTTTAAGATCAGTGAAGAGGAGAAGAACAATACGAAAAAGAACCCCCCCCCAAAAAAATAAATAAGAAAAGAATAAAAAACTTTTACGAGTAAAAGAAATCAACACCGACAGGAAAATTGAAAATATTATTAATGCATGTTTTAGTTTCATATCTATCTATCTACGAGTATCTATCTATCTATCTATCTATTTCACTCTGCCCATATCTATCTATCTATCTATCTATCTATCTATCTCAGTCTGTTTCTATCTATCTCTCTATCAATCTATCTATCTATCTACGAGTATGTATGTATGTATGTATCTATCTATCTATCTATCTATCTCATTCTCTTCTTATGTATGTATGTATGTATGGTTGTAAAAATTAGCAATGAGAGAATTCAAGCTCGAAACACGATTGGCATTGTAAGCTTACATATTTGGAGTGTTCCAAAAAACTTTAAAAAAAAAAATTAATGTTATATATATATATATATATATATGTATATATATATATATATATATATATATATATATATATATATATATATATATATATATATATTGTGCATTTAATAAGTTTACAGACTTTTTTTGTACAGGTATTTAAAATTGTCGTAGACTCTTGAAAATTCACTATGTTATTGCAATACATCATATGAGATGACAGACCAATTTTTATGATTTCAGGTTCAAATGAACAGCTACAACAGCAATTGGAATACACCCTACTAAATCATGATCGTCACCGCTGGTGAATTTAAAAAATGCAATCTGGACGTGAGGACACATTAGAAGAACGATATGCAATAAAATTCTGTTTTAAACTTGGAAAAAATGCCACAGAAACATATGGAATGCTTCAGACTACTTTTCGACCATCTTGCATGAATTGAGCATCAGTTTTTGAGTGGCATAAGAGATTCAAGGAAGGCTGGGAGTCTGTAAGGGATGATGAGAGGCGTGGGAGGAGTAAGGAAGTCAATACACCAGAGTTGATTGGCCAAACGGTTAGGGTTAGGGTTACTATGTTGAGGTTTTAAGTGAGTTCATAAAGAGATTCCGTCGGAAGAGGCCAGCACTCTTCAAATCGGGTCAGTGGCATTTCCACCAGGACAATACACAAGTCCACAACTCCATCCTTGTCACAGACTATTTGACCAAGATTGGCATCAAGACCTAATTTTCCCCATAGTCCAGACCTTGCTCCCTGTGATTTTGCTTATTTTCTTATCTCAGAGGCTGTCGTTATGAGACAATTGAGGAGATGAAAGAGGCTGTGACGAAGGTCATTGACATGCTCACACAAGAGGACTTCCGTGGGTCCTTCCAGACGTTGTTGGAACGGTACAAGAAGTGCGTTGCTGCCGGAGGAGATTACTTCGAAGGGGACTAGAGTTTCATGTGTGTACTATCAATAAAAGTGCCTATTCGAAAAAAGTCTGGAAACTTATTTAATGATCCACGTATCTATCTATCTATCTATCTATCTCGTTCCCTTCTTATTTATGTATGGCCGGTTTGGTTTTTTTTTGTTTCATGGTACATCAACCTTTGTAAGTTATTTAATGCCGAAGCCATTCTCCTAGAAGAACAGTAGTGGTACTATTTAAACTATAGCTGCGAGTCTAAGGGGTTCATACCTTCCCCAAGGGTATTTGCCCGAAAGTGAACATAATAGCGTGACTGGAGTTCGAACTCGCGTACTACGATTCCGCAGTCCATCGCTGTAACTATTTACACCATGCGGATACCCCCATGTATGGTCGTAAAAATTAGCAATGATAGAATTCAAGTTCGAAACACTATTGGCATTGTAAGCTTATATATGTGGAGTATTGCTAAAGAGCTTAATGAGCTGTATTTATCCTACGTCCCACCAACGTACGAATATGGCACAAGGCCGTTTTTAAGGTGGGTCCTGTCGCAGGGCAGAAGCCCAACACGAGAGGCAGTTCCAAAAATGCCTCGGACCCCGTCGGCATTCCCCTTTTCGGGGCGCCTCAGGCGCCGGGCGATAAACCCAACCCCTCCGAAGAGGGTTAAAGCCTGGGGGGACGGCCCCCTGAGGCCAGAGGTGATGTATCCAGTGGTGGAACACACCCGAACAGACTGCAGCTCGCAACCACAGTCGGTCGAGAGTGCCCCACCACAGGACACAAAGCAGCATCGTCTAAAAAAAACGAGCCTAATGAGCTTTAAAAAAAAATCTTCATGTCTTATATATATATATATATATATATATATATATATATATATATATATATATATATATATATATAAGGTTGGCCTTTTCTTTCTTTTTTACCCAAAAAACTTTTTTTCTTTTTCCCCTGGGCGGTGATTCGAGATACTTTTATCTCTTGTTCCTGGCCAGGGTTTTTTAAATTTTTTTCTGGTACCGTGAATACTGGTAGATATTAGATTAGTAAATATATATATATATATATATATATATATATATATATATATATATATATAAAGTGGTGAAATAAATATAAGTACATATGAAATTAACGCCATACATTTGTACTTATGAAAATGAATAAATGACATTAATTTCTGTGAAACTAATTCTTACCTAAGTTTATATACACATATTAATAGGATATATCCTAATACAGCAAATGTATATAGAAATTTTTTCAGGCTATGTTTGAAAGGTGAAAAATTAAAATTTTCATATGTACGAATATCTATTTCATCCCACCGTATATATATATATATATATATATATATATATATATATATATATATATATATATATATATATATTGGAGTGAAATAGATACATTCATATATATATATATATATATATATATATGAATGTAAACAATAATTACATCACATACATTTTAAAACAGAACACTACAAACTAGGACACTAGGTATTTTCTCATTTTTGGTTTAATTTTTTTCTCTTTCAAAAAATATTTTGGAATAAGATAGCATCACCGGGTAACATCTCTCTGAAGATAGTTAAAAAATCTCGAAACGTTAAGCGCTGGCATGTGATTTAAGTATAAATACATGAAAGGAAATTGGT